>JAYMFT010161813.1:0-26424 GCA_038088735.1 Panulirus argus | reverse complement strand
TGTTGGTATAGTGAACAGAAAAAGAGGAAGGTCTCACAGAGAGGGGAGAGTCATGGGAGGGGCCGGTACTACTACTGTTAGAGCCTTCCCTCTCATTGGCAATAGAGTCAGGCTAAAACCTGGAGATTCTTAGCACCCCATGTTGCCAGGGACTAGGAGCCATGGCCATAGATTGTATAGACATTGTCGTTAAGAGCTTATAAATGTTAGAGTGGATAGGAACTGGCAAGGGGACTTATGTGAAAAAAGAAGAAATAATAATAAACAAGGTATGATTAGGAGTGTGGTACTTGTAAGAAGATGGTAGGACAAGCCCAGTAGTCCCATTTCGATAAGACAGGAAGTAAGACCAGCAATCCTGACATGGAGAGTGTAGGATGGTTCTGAGCATCGCTTTAACACTCTTCAGTCGATCTTTACTATGTGTACAGTGTAGGTCAAGCATGTATGGGATGTAGTGTCTAGAATAGTTGGTGTTTTGTTCTGTGGGAGTGACTGCCAATACAAGGTGACTGGAGGTTGTAAGCTGGATTTGTGTCTGTCTGTCTTTCTGCATGTTTTGTTGCTCCTATGATGTCAGAGAGACTGTAAGGTTGTTTTTGTATGGGAGGACCTTCATGCTGTGGTTTGCTAGAGCAACTTGTAGGCAGTAGCTAGTAGGCAGCCACTGACCAGGGAGGTATGTTACTATTACTACCCATCTGGGTTTTGGGAGGCTTATTGATAGCTGCATAATGAGCCAACACTTCAGTGGTTGTCAAGTTGCACTCCTTTGACCCTGGGAGCTGTCTTTTATTCTTCCTCACCCAAATGTGGACTGCTGGTATTCTGTCAACAAACATACAATCTCTCCTTGTCACAGATAACACCTGACAACAATCAACTCACACAACTCATTCTATACAACTCTAGATTTTCTTGTGGTAAGCGCTTTGCGCTAGCCCTGCCTTTTGGCAAAATGATAGAAGCAATAGATATCAGTAGTAGGTAGGAACATTAAAAAGGAGCTTTAGGCAGGAACATTAGGTACAAGCAGTAGGTAGGAGCATTAGTTGGGAATATTATGTAGAAGTAGCAGGTTGTAACATTAGGCAGAAATATTAGAAACACACATTAGGTAATAGTTGGTAGGAACATTAAATAGTAGCCTCTGAAAACACTGTGCTAGAGTTGCCTTCTGCCAGTGGCCTGTTAAAGGTGAGGCACTAAAGGCTAAGAAGCAGCAATGGAGTTCAACTGTTACAGAGACTCTTTTGCTGTGGCCACCCCCTTGAGGGAGTTCCCAAAGGGAATGGTCATCCGAGACATAGATAGAAAGAAAGATAGATAGATAGATAGATAGATAGATAGATAGATAGATAGATAGATAGACAGATAGATAGATATAAAGACAGATAGACAGATAAACTTGTTTGTGAAGCTTCACACTTAAAAAGTCGAAAATGCAAAGTCCATAAATCTCAAGTCTGTCTGATCATTATCCCATGACTACTAGTCCGTGTTCTAGGAGAATTTAATTCATGTGATTCTTTTGTGTTAATGTTTCCCGTGTGGAAAGTGAAGGTCATTTATGAAACAAATGTAGTGTCTAGAATAGTTAGTACTTTGTTCTGTTAGAGTGACTGTCCATGTAAGGTGACTGGAGGGCATATGTTGGATTGTGTCTATCAGTCTATCTGCATGTTTGTTGTTGCTCCAGTGGTGTCAGGACAAATGTAAGGTTGTTTACATGATGAAAGATCCTCATGCTGTGTTTTGCTGGAAGTAAAAGGAAATCATATCAGAGGAAACAGAAATAGGTTGGAGAAAGAACTACTCCTTGGGGAACTCCACTATAAAGTTTACGGGTTTTAGAGGTAAATTTGGGTAATCACTTTTTGCCACTATGGAGGGTGGTGTCAAGTATCTCTTGAGGATGTATCAGGGGAAAGTGTCAAATGCTTTGTTGATGTCTACCGCTACTAGCATTGTGTGGTATAGGGGCTGTGGTTGGTTGAAGCCCTCTGTGATATGTGTGAGGTCTGTGCACAGAGGGGAGGTGGAAAGGTTGGGTCTAAAGCCTTGTTGTGTAGGTGGGAGTGGGATAATTTGTTTGATTCTGTTGTGGATTAGTTCTTCTCATGAGTCTGGATAATGAAGACAGAAGTGATATAAGGCATTAGGAAGAGGGGGAGTTGGGTGATTTGGAGGACTTTAGGAATGCTACTTTGTTGGCATATTTTGAGATCCTGGAGATCTATGGTTCTACGAAATCTAAATAGAGTGAAAGATTTTGTAAAACCATATAGAGTGAAAGAAGAAAGTACTAATTTGTGCTTTGGATATGGAAGGAGAAAGACAGGAAGAGGTGAGAGAATTTAAGTATTTAGGAGCTGTCTTGGTTAAGTTTGCTAATTTGGAAGGAGAGATAAGGAAGAGAGCAGTACAAGGTAGAAGAGTCATTGGGTCCCTTAACAGAATAAAGAAGGGTAGAGGTTTAAGTATAGAAATGAAGAGAGAATTAAGGGAAAGCATAGTCCTCCCAACCCTGACCTATGCAGCTGAAACATGGACATGGAATGAGTCACTGAGATCAAGAATCCAGGTTGTGGAACTGAGCTATTTGAGAAGAACATGTGGTGTGACTAGATGGAATGAATATAGAAATTAAGGGGTGGATGAGATATGGTATGGCAGGGAATGCAAAGGGAATGAATAGTGGACTGTAGAGTAGGTGAAATGTGATACTTTGAGGTGGTTTGGGCATATGGAAAGAATGCAAAATTGGGAGTTTGTAAGAAGAGTGTATGACAACACAATTAAAGGGGTTGGTGTGAGAGGAAAACCACCTGTGTCATGGACAAATAGGGTGGAAGAATACTGGAGGAAGAGAAATGGTGAATGCGAGGTAGGCAAGTAAGGACAGGGATAAGTGGAGACTTTTGCTGTGACCACCCCTTGATGGGAGTTCCTGGAGGGAACAGGCATCAGAGATAAACAAATAGGAGATTTACTTTGTAGCTTCAAGAAGATGAAGATATCTGTAAGTACTTGGATTGCAACATGGGTAAAGAGTTTTATTTGGAAGTCTGGTATGTTGTCAGGGCATGTTGCAGGAGATTTCTCTAAGGTTTTATTTTCATTGCTTGCATCAGTGGGAGAGAAGGGTGGATGCGTAGTTGTTTCAGGATGGATTTTGTGTAGGTTATTCATGAATTTCTAGTTTAAGATTGATGCTGAAGTGTGGCCGATTTCTGAGTAACATCTCATGAGTATGTTTGTATATTACTAAGGAGAAGGGGCATAATTGGAATGGGTTAGATGTGCTTCATGAGTGGGGGTTTTCAGTGACTTGGTTAGTGATGGCATTTTTTAAAACTTCAAATATTTCTAAGATTTCTGGTTAGGTTACAGTAGGAGTGAAAAGTCAATTTTGGTGAGGCTACATCATCGTCAGTTTATGAAAGAGAGTAGTCTCATCAAGGAACTCTTGGCATAAAAGGAGTCCATCCTATCCCTGCTACTGATTGTAGTGCAGCCTTGGATTGCATTAGCCCATGGAAATCATAGGTAAGATACAAATTAATGTTTCTGTCCCACTAAACAGTAGGGAAACAACAGAATATATGAATCACTCATCCCTGAATTACTTAAGAACATGTTCGCTTTTACGGTCCTACACCTGCTATCTGTAATTCAGCTTTCACAAACCTCAAGAATCTGCACATATTTGTGATAGGAGAGGGCCAGTTGTAAAAGCATGAATCAAACAGTCATAAGCTTAAGTTTGCAGTTGTTGCCATCAGAAGCGCTCACAGAGTGCAAGGACTTCTCTCTGCCACCTCCGCAGTTCTCACACTACTACTTACCTAACCTGACCTAAAAAGCCTAAGAGAGTTCTGTTAGCACAGAAAGATACAGAAATTCTAATGAAAACATGGCATCATAAGAAGGCTGTAACAGTCAATGTTTGCAACCTATGTATGATTCAAAGTAACAAAACCTGGAAATTATGAAAGAAAATTCATGTATACAGTTCTTTAATATAGCAGCTTCTGCAAAATCTTGTCCTGATTTGAATTCACTGTGGTCAGTACAACTTTTTGTAGCTTTCCTTAATTTGAATTTGCCACGGTGAGTAAGTCTGTGCTATATAGTTCTCCTGGGAGAAAACCTCAACCAGCTACCAATCAATCATCTATAAAAGATCAGGAAAAGTAACACTACATTAAAACATGACTGAACATTTTACATAATGCTAAAACAAGCTTATGGATGACTGATTTATTTGAAAAGTAAAAATACCTGTAGTTACTGGAATCAGAAAATGGATTTCAGTTTCTGCCAAAACATTACTATATTTGTGCTTTACAAAAGGAAATCATAAGAAATTTAGTTGGGAATGACTAAATATCAACGAAGATAAAAATAAATCCACTTACCCAGTGCTGCTCCATTATTTTCTTGATATCCCACACAGGAATGAAGGTCAGAAGAAGAAGATACTTTTCAACCTGAGTAAAAGATAAAAGTATGCAATTAAGAATCATCAAAGCCACTATACAAACTCCAGATTGTGAGAGAGAGAGAGAGAGAGATTGTATATACAAATAAAATACATATATTTTCACAAATATTCGATGTTCCTTGCATTGTGAGGTAGTGCCAGGAACAGATTAAGAAACAGCCTTATTTGCTTACATCCACTCTCTTGCTGTCATATCTAATGTACCTAAATACATTTTTCTTTATTAAACTTGATCGCTGTTTCCCATGTCAGCAAAGTAATACCAAGAAACAGGCGATGAAAGACCCATTCACCCACATACACACAAATATACATACATGCACATATATGCACAGTACATACATATACATATCAACATATATGTACATACATATACATACACATGTATATACACAGGTATATAGTCATACTTGCTTGCCTCAATCCATTTCTGATGCCACCCCGCCCCACAGGGTATAGCATTGCCACCCCCTGTGTCAGCGAGGTAGCGCCAGGAGACAGATGAAACAGCCTCATTCGCTCACACTCAATCTCTAGCTGTCATGTGTAATGCACTGAAACCACATCTTCCAATCCACATCCAGGCACAGACCTTTCCATGGTTTATCCCAGACGCTTCACATGCCCTGGTTCAGTCCATAGACAGCACGTCGACCCCGGTATATGACATCGTTCCACTTCACTCTATTCTGTGCACGTATGTTCAGACCCTAACCGCTCTAAATCCCTTTCACTCCATCCTTCCACCTCCAATTTGGTCTGTCGCTTCTCCTTGTTCCCTCCAACTCTGAAACATATATCCGCTTTGTCAACCTTTCCTCACTCATTCATTCAATACGTCCAAACCATCTCAAACACCCTCTTCTGCTCTCTCAACCACACTCATTTTATTACCGCATATCTCTCTTACCCATATATTACTTACTTGATCAAACCATCTCCCACCACATATTTTCCTTAAACATTTCATTTCCAATACATCAACCCTCCTCCATACAACTCTATATATTGTCCATGCCTCGCAACCATATAATATTGTTGGAACTACTATTCCTTCAAATATACCCATTTTTGCTCTTTGAGATAATGTTCTCTCCTTCCACACATTCTTCATCGCTCCCAGAATCTTAGCCCCCTCCCCTTCCCTATGACTCACTTCCACTTCAATGGTTCCATTTGTTGCCAAATCCTCTCACAGATAACTAAAACACTTCACTTCCTCCATTTTTTCCAATTCAAACTCACATCCCAACTAACTTGTCCCTTAACCCTGCTGAACCTAATAACCTTGCTCTTATTCACATTTACTCTCAGTTTTCTCCATTCACACACTTTACACTTTTCCAAACATATACTTAAGCAGTTTCTAACTCGAATCAGCCACCAATGCTGTATCATCAGGGAAGAACAACTGACACTTCCCAGGCCCTCTCAGTCCTAACAGACTGCATACTTGCCAATCTCTCCAAAACTCTTGCATTTACCTCCCTAACCACCCCATCACATAAATTAAACAACCATGGGGAAATCACACACCCCTGCCACAGATCAATCTTCACTGAGAACCAACTGCTCTCCTTTCTTCACACTCATAAACATGCCTTACACCCTAAAGCTTCTCACTCCTTCTAGCACCTTACCTCCTACACCATATATTCTTAAGACCTTCCACAAAGCATATCCCTTCTCCAGATCCATAAATACTACATATAAATCAATCTGTTTTTCTAAGTATTTCTCACATACATTCATCAAAGTAAACAAATGATCCACACATCCTCTACCACTTCTAAAACCACACTGCTCCTCCTCAATCTGAAGCCCTGTACATGCCTTAACCCTCACAATCGATATCCTCCCATACAGTTTTCCAAGAATACTCAACAAACTTATACCTCTGTAGTTTGAACACTCACACTAAACTTTATCCCTTTTGCCTTTGTACAATGGCACTATATATGCATTCTGCCAATCCTCAGGCACTTCATCATGATTGATACATACATTGAATATTCTTACCAACCAATCAAAAACACAGTCACCCCATTTCTTAATAAATTCAATTGCAATACCATCCAATCCTGCCGCCTTGCCAGATTTCATCTTCCGCAAGGCTTGCAGCACCACCTTTCTCTCCACCAAACCACTCTCCCTGACTCTCTCACTTTGCACACCACCCTGACCAATACTCCCTTCATGTGCCACTCTATCATCAAACACATTTTCAACAATCCTTCAAAATACTTACTCCATCTCCTCCTCACTCCATCACTACCTGTTATCACTTCTTCCCTTGCCCCCTTCACCAATGTTCCCATATGTTCTCTTGTCTGACACACATTATTTACCTCCTTACAAAATATCTTTTATTCTCCCTAAAGTTTAATGACACTCGCACACCAACTCTCATTTGCCCTCTTTTTCAACATTTGCACCTTCCTCTTGACCTCCTGCCGCTTTCTCTTACACATCTCCCATTCATTAGCACTCCTTTCATGTAAGTATCATCTAAACGCCTCTCTTTTCTCTTTCACTGAGAACATTACATATTAATCCCACCACTCACTACTCATCGAAATCTGCCAACCTCCCACCTTTCTCATGCCACAGTTACCTCTTGCATATGCCATCACTGCTTCCTTAAATACATCCTATTCCTCACCCACTCCCCTCACGTCACTTGCTCTCACCTTTTGCCATTCTACACTCAATCTCTCCTGGTATTTCTTCACACAAGTCTCCTTTCCATGCTCACTTACTCTCACCATTCTCTTCTCCCTGACATTCTCTCTTCTTTTTAGAAAACATCTACAAATCTTCACCTTTGCCTCCACAAGATAATGATCAGACATTCCACCAGTTACTTGTGAATATCTTTCTTTTTAAACCAGGTATTCCCAATCACCAGTCTTTTTCAATACATAAATCCACAAGCTCTTCACCATTTCCATTCACACCACTGAATACCCAAAGTGCCATTTATCCCTCAACTGCCACATTACTCCTCTTCCCATTTAAATCACCCATCAAAAATATCTGGTCTCGTGCACCATAACTGCTGACACATTCATGCAGCTGCTCCCAAAACACTTGCCCTTCAAAATCTTTCTTCTCTTGTCCAGGTGCATAAGCACCAGTATTCAACCATCTCTCACAATCCACTTTCAGTTTTACCCACATCAATCTGGAATATACAACTTTACACTTTATCACACACTCCCAAACCTCCTGCTTCAGAAGCAGAGCTACTAATTTCTTAGCTCTTGTTCTCTCATCAACCCCTGACTTTACTAAAAGATGTTTCCAAACCCTTCTTCACCTTTATCCTTAAGCTTCGTTTCACTTAGAGCCAGAACAACTAGGTTTCTTTCCTCAAACATACTACATATCTCTCTTTTCTTCTCATCTTGGTTACATCCACACACATTCAGACACCCCAATCTGAGCCTTTGAGGAGGATGAGCACTCCCTGCCTGACTCCTTCTTCTGTTTCCCCTTTTAGAAATTGAAAATACAAGAAGGGGCGGGTTTCCAGCCCCCACCCCTCCCGCCCCTTTTAGTTGCCTTCTACGACACACAGGGAATACGTAGGAAGTATTCTTACTTCCCTATCCCCATATATTTACACATTCGCCATTTCCCATGTTAGCGAGGTGGCATTAAGAACAGCATCCATTTAAGTGGCTGCATTCCCTCAAGTTACATTTTTCCAGCCTAAAAACTGACAATCTTACCTTTCAGTACCTTTTCAGTGCACTGATTGATTTGTGCTGATGCTTTAGCCAAACTTGCACTTAGTAAAGGTGATGTTGAAAACAACATTGGGCTTTCAATTAGAAGCCTCAAAACTGCAATTAGAAAGGAACTAACTGACCACTTTGAATCACTAAGGCGAGTTCAGATAAACACAGGTAGAAACATTTTCCATCACAGTGAAATGTGTGAAGTAAAAAATGTTTATGGAGAAAGTAATATGATCAGCAGATTACATGATGTTGTAATTGCTAGATTAAGGCTAGGCTATAGGTACTACTGGCGCTTTTGGCACTTTGGCCTATCAGGAGATGTTAATCGTGTATATTGTAAAGTTTATGGTCAAAGGTTTGGACACAAACTAGTACATGCTATGTCTTAGAATGTGAAAAAATAGAGCAGTTTAGGGATAGATCTAAACAAACCCTACAAGAAATGTGACAACACCTTGTTGTTAATAACAAGATACCTGAAATTTTTGTGTACTGACAATTGACTTACCCTTCAACAGTATCTCCATTAGTCTACTTCTTCATCCCTTCAGAATATAATATAGAATTATTAAAATCATTAACCAAAAACCAAAAAATTCAAATTCTAAAGAAAGACTTTCTTTTTTTGGTATTCACATGACAGACTATATTCTGACAAAGAACTGTAAACTCTTCAGCATTCGTCTTTGTTTGTACTGGCTCTGAAAAGCTGAATCATCAGTAGGAAACCTTACTTCAAGCTTCTACCTCCCTTTACTCATATTATTTCTCATTCATTCGTCTTTCTGTTTCTATTGTGCGTCTTTGCTACATTCAGATTAGACTGAGTATAACATGAATTTTGGATACCAGTCAATAAATCTTCAAGTGATAATAAAGCTCAAAACACTTACTCAAAAATTTTAGTTTGAATCCAGATATTATATAAATGATTTAGATGCTATGGTTTTAACAGAAAAATTATACTGAAAATGAGGAGAGCCTTCTTCGTAAGTCCACACAAATATGAGTGTACAAGACAGGCAAGTAAAAACAATAAAAAAGAAAAGGGTAAAAGTAGGACCATTAGGTACCATAAAGCGGGATTGCGGCCACTGAGCCCCTTGATTCACACCATTAATAATAAATGACCAAGTCAAACAAAATATGAACATTTTCTAAGCTTCCATGTTGTACTGTATTGAAGCTATACATCTGTTTTAAACATCTTAGTATTTGATAGTGGCATTCAGTTAGAGACTGATCCAATGTTGAAAAGAAAGATCCTACTAGATGAAACCAACAAATGGTGGAAGAGTTCTTATTTCAATCACTAGGGGATGAATGATATTCTTAAATGAATGCTTTCGATTAAAGGATTGTTGAAAGTTTAAAAAAAAATATCCCTAAGGATAGAGGAGAAAGAATACAACTCGCATATCTCCTGCATGTCACTGAAGGCAGCAAAGAGGGGCTTGAGCAGAGGAGGCTACAAATCCTCCTCTCCCATATATTTACTTTCTAAAACCAGGAACAGAAAAAGGAACATAGTGAGGAATTTTTCTAATCAAAGGCTCAGTTCAATACACTTTCTTGCTGGGGCAGGAGAGACAAGCATATATAGAAAATAAAAAGAAGTCAGAAAGACCAGTCGGAGTCTAGTGCATATTCTTGGTTCACAAAATGTAGAGTATCAGCTATGAATGTTTTTTATGTATAACATCAAGAGACTATGTATCATTCTAAAAGAAAGCAGTGCTACATTACTAAGAGTATATAATTAGTGGCCATCTGATATGAAAATACACCTGCGTCTATCGATATGTGATCAAACACAACTGGCTACAGTACAGATAAGTAACTAAAATACTATATAATGTATGGCAAGAAAATGTTATGATATTTCAGATCACTTATGAATATACAACTATCAGTTATATAAGCATACCAATGCCATTCTGTCTAAATAATATCAGAAATATGGTCTATCTTATTCCAGTGCTTATGCTAGGAATTTTAAATTATCATAGTTCATAGGCTCACAGTGTGACAATCTCTAAAATATTAAGGTACATGTAGCCAACTTGTGCCAGCATGAAAAAAAAAAAAAAAAAAAAAAAAAAAAAAAAAAAAAAAAAAAAAACTTATAAGTTCACTTGAACGTTTGTAACATTTGGAACGAGAGCCTTCGTCACTAGTCATCAAAACACATTATGGTGCATTTACCTGTTCTTCCCTATGAATTTACATATTTCATAAATTTCTTAATTTCAACACACAATACAACTAATGCTTGTCTTCTTTGGCAGATATCACACAATACTTTATGATGCTTTTCTTGTTTTACAAGTCACACCAAACTCTCTGAAGTTCTTCCTTGATTGACAACATTCTTGTTTAAGGATCTTCTGTCATCTGTTTTGTACTCTTTGTTTTCTCCCTCACCTTGGCAGCATTTCTTCTGGGCATCAAAGGCAGCCCTCTGCATGATAGCTGCTGCTAATGCCACTTGGGAAATCTAGAATTTCATTAGCAAAATCACATTAGAAAAAGTTAATTTACAATCAGCTCAGGCTTTTTATAGAGTGTATATTAAGAATTCAACACTAAATACAATTAACTAAACCTTTCTAGGATGTCCCCTGAACTACTTGTGTGAGAACTTAAGGGAACTAATCATTTGCATAAAGGAGGCTTGCAGATAATGTCTGAGATACTTTAAGTTATATAACTAGAATTTCCTTGAAAGACAAGACATGGCTTCCAGTTGTTGTTCAGTAAGCAGAGATATTTAAGGTGGTGTTGGATAATTCCATCTTATGCAATCAGAACTTTATGTAGACTGAGATCATACTCTTAACCCTTGCAGTGGGTAACTAGTTAGCTGCAATTATTTCACCCTACATATCTATTCATGTTATCATTTTTAAAGGTCACTTTTTATATTATCCACTGTAATACTATTAATTGTTGTACCAATGTCCTTTAGAACTTATACTAAAGTTATACTAAAGTTAAAGTGGAAAAGAAAGAGTGAGGGCATGTATGTGATACAGGTGTCAGCATGGAGAAAAGCAAAAAGAAAAATGAAGAACACTGTTCCTAGAAATGCATAAGTTACCCTGTAATTGGACAGGCTATTGACAATATTGAAAATGATATGAAAGGTCTTGCAAGTAATACCTGAGAAAAGGACTGTGACTTGGGGCTCCTTTGCAAAGGATGTACTACTTCCTGTGTCTTTTCTTGTTTTATACGATTTTGAGTAAACCCTTCATCATCATTTAAAACCTGTGGCATGTGATGGATTGTAGAAGACCACAAACTAGCGTCATGTAAGCAGTCACCCATGTTGGAAAGGGATTTTGGTCTCTTGCAATGCTGGGTAGGTAGATGGGATGGTATGAGCGGAACCTCCTCATGATGACAGCCACTAGTCTGAGCATAACTGCTCAGCCTATTAGTCAAAACTGAAGGATGACGGGTTTCATGGGCTGGTGTGATAAAATTGTTGATGGCTGGGCACTGTTTCGTACACTCCCCTAGCTGGTTTGGCATAAAAATTAAACAAGATGACCTATATGGCACATGTAAAACTGATTCATATCAATTACTTTTGGATACACAAGATGAAAATATTCATGGAAATCACATTTACGTATCTTTAACTTAGTACATGATACATAAGTTTTCCCCTGAACACCTAAACTGTAGAATTATTTTCCTCTTTTTATCTTTATATCTTCCTATAACCTTTAAGTTTATCCTCTTTAGTACCTCCAAAGGTATCCCATGCTAGCCAATCTACTTTAAAAGAAAATAAAACAAGAGTATCACACCTGCAATTTGGCTCTTAAAGCCTTAAGATGCTCTTCCTGTAGAGTTGGGTTTGTACCCTCTGAGAAACTTTTACATTTAGAAAGAGCTGCAGATTTTCTCTGCACATCACCCATTGGTCCTTTACATCGCATCAATAGTTGTTGAACTACATCTGGTAGATCTACAGACTTTTTGGACCGCTGCAATTGCTGAAGCAGGTCCACCACATGCTGCAGGTTTGGCTTATTACTTTCCTGTTTACTGGCATCTTGATAAGGTGATCTGAGACTAGTGCAGTTATCTTCATCAAGTCCAATTCGAGGTTGATGCTTGAAAAAGATGGGACTTCAGAATCACAGGCTTGGGCAAGTCATTTAAAAATTTACCTCAAAACATTGAAAAAAATTACACTGCAAATATCTTTAGCATAGTATATGTCAATACACAAATGATATTTGCTTTAAGTATCAATACAGCACTTGATAACATTAAATCTCAAAAAAATAATATCTTTTTATAAATATTAAGATCTAATCAAGCAAATCAAGAAGTATAGTTTTCGGACATGAGACTGACCCATTAAGGCCATGTGCAATATTACAGAAACTATGAACCAATGTTATTCCCCAACATGTCTACAATATTCTGGGGGACATGCGAGAAAGAATAGTTCTCACGTATTCCCTACGTGTCGTAGAAAGTGACCAAGAGGGGTGTTACAAGGGGGCTGGAGATCCTCCCCTCCTGTTTAACTTTTCCAAAAGAAGGAAAAGAGAAAGGGGCCAAGTGGAGATTTTTCCCTCAAAGGCTCAGTCATTTATTCTTGATGCTACCTTGCTAATGCGTAAAATGTTGAATATGTAGAAAAAAAGATCTACAATATTACAGGCTGGAATTTGTGCTCAATCATAAATCTATATCCAGTAATGATAAGAAATATTCACATACCTATATGAACTCAGTTTCAAGTGGAAGCCCCATAAAAAGAGCTTCCTGAGCTTGGGGTATGAGTTAGTAACTAACATACTTTGGAATCTTGGAAAGTCTGTGAAAGTTTCTTATTAGTATTGGAATGCATTCCATATATCTATAAAACAAAACAGGATAATAAGAATGTTTTGAATGGCATTCTTTCATCAATTCTTAATAATTTATGATTAATCATCTAACAAAAAATTTTGTTGAGTTATAAATAAATAAGCACTGGTACATATGGTTAATAGTTAATCAAGGCAAAATTTTATAAATACATTATTGAGAACTCAAAGATATGAATGTCAAAGAGTTAAGTGCATGTCTGATACAATGAAGCCAAACATTTAAAAATATTCTAGAAAATAATGATTTCAAAAGTCTTTGCAATCCTCCTTTGAAATAACGAGGGTATATTTCCTGACATATGAATGGCCACATCTGAAGTCATCTGCTCTCTGGAGGAAACATATGCAGCTAAAAAGACACATTAAACTTACTTGAAATTTCTGCCTCACTGTGGACTAACAATAACTGAAATGAAGCTCTTTCTCACAAGAATCTCAGTTTACCTTCCTATAAATACTGATGCTTTACTTTGAGCCAGCTTTTATTTTTCAATTCGTAGAGGAAGACTGGACAAGTGAAAAAGAGACAGTTACCTTTAGATGCGGCCACCCACACCTCCAGGAAAATATTCTCTCCTTATGTCAGAGGTTTTTCCCTGTCTGGTGGAGGGCCACATCCAAAGCTGCAGGCATAAGTCTGCAAGGGTTAACTGGGATTTGGCAGGTCATCCACTTACACATTTGATACCCTGGAGAAAAAATTAAGTATTACAGGTATCAAAGGGAAGATAATTCCCTAAATCATAAACCTTCAAGACAATAAAGACTTATTATTATTTCATGTAGTTAGCAAAACTCATTACATTTGAGTGTTTGCGTTGGGACAGATATGGAATTATGCAGTGAAGACACTTACCACTGAAACTCCATGAGGGAAAAAACGATGTATTAGAGAAACCTGAGGTATAAATAACTGGAATTCATAATTTATGAAGCTGCCAGCTTCCATTATATACACAGCAATAAGTAGAAAATATGAGTAACACATCAACAATAAATATTATCTAAAGAGGCTATTTTTGTGTCTGTCATCTAATCCATATCAAACGAGCAGAAAAGACCATGGATTGAATTTTCCTGTTATATTATACATTACTTTGGCCAATATTTCTTATTGTAATATATCCTATTATGTATGACCGTACAAGAGTGATTTAAGTAAAACTTAAGTCTTAGCAACTCAGATCTTGCCCAACTAAAAATCTGTTTTTTCTGATAAATCACTGAAAAAAAAAAAAAATCCTCTGAAACCTTAACTGCTTTATGTTCAGGCACATATGCTTTAGGACCAAGAAAAGTATAATCACAATCTATGTAACTGGGGTAAGATGGGTGCTAATTGTTTAATAAGTTAGTATTCTTTACAGTCAAGCATTTCTTAGCACTTTCCCACGAAGAAAAAGAACTGCTTAAACACAGTCTGAGCATATTTGATGTGCAGACTGATGAATATGGGAATCCATAACTTTCCAAAGGCTTTAAGTGCATCATCACATGATACTTAACCCTAAAATGCCAAGAACCATCACACTAGGACTTACGTAGCAGTACCCAGGAGTCACTATATGAAGAAGGGTTTGTTTCAGTCCCCCTACCAATATTCTTAGACATTTGCATGGCTTCTAAGTATCACCTTAGTCTCTAAATGGCTCTAAGTATCACCTTAGTCTCTAAAGTTACTTACTTCAGAGACAACTACAGGCTTTGTTTAAATCCCACTATCAAAATTTTTGACATTTGTATGGTTTCTAGGTGTAACCTTAGTCACTAGAAGTACTTAATTCAGATAATACTACTATCTGCAAGCAATCCTGAAGTATAGATATATATGTGAATATGTGTTATATGTATAAGTGTAAATATGTATAGTATTGTGTAAATAGAAAAAAAAAATACTGATTAGGGTCATTTAGTGAGCTTTTGTTACGAGGCTCACCCCACTGTGCTTCCCCTCTCAACTCCCTTCCTCCATTGTCTCCATTGGACACTATACCACAAGTCTATGAGAATCATAAGCTCATTTCATTTTACGTATCTTTCATATTTACATGTATTTCTTTCATGAATAGTTATAAGTGCCATTACTACATTTACAAATGGGACTTCCCTTCCAATGCTAATCCTTCATCTTCCTCCACCATTCCTCCATCTTTCATCTGCCATCCCACCACTATATCATATCATGGCCATATAAGTTATGGTAGCTCGCTTGCTTGCACACATTTTTGACTTTTACATGTATTTCTTTCATTTTGTAATGGGGAAAACAGAAAATTTAACCATTTTATTGCTATGCAAGGTCTACTTTTGCATACCCTCCAGTCTAAGGTTTTTCAAAAGATAAAAAAATTTTCAAATGGAATTAACCTTATGAATGAATTCAACATATTGTTGAAAGACATTAAACATCAAAAATGGAAAAACAATAATTCATGAGCACCTATAACACCTTTAAGTTTCCTTTGCAGTATGACACCTTATTTGCTTACTTTAAACACTTAATTGTCACCACAGTGCCCATGTAAAATATCTTAAAACTCATCATCATATTCCTCTTAATCACTATTTTTCATTAAAACTGCATTGTTTTTCTTCCCATGGCACGGCATGTTTTATGTCTGTGACTGTCATTTTAAATGCCAAATCCATGCTCCGACAGGCATTCTTCCACCATGGTGTATGCAGGGTAACTAGAAACTGTATAATTTCTGAGAGTAATTTATTACTGCTGATAACATATGGTATTCATGTATCACTCATGGCTGCTCCAGGACATTCAAAATGTGGTGTGAAACATCAGCAAATACCTTGTGCATGTGGAGAACTCTGGTCCCAAGTGTGCAAAGTATGCATGCAGGACTGAAAGGGTTAAAGACTTTGTCTTTTTTAATCATGGCAGCAAAATTACAGTTCTGCCAGCATGTAAGGGTTAACAGAGTAAGGCAAATCTGTTTTTCACTACAGACTTTTACTGAAGAAGACCATATACAAAAGACATCATGAGATGAGAAGCTATGAAAGACTGCTGTTAATTTTGCAATGCACATAATGTGTAACTTGGCAACTTTTATGGTGGAATTTTGCCTGAAAATCCACAAGACTGAGATACTTTTTTAAACTGGTGCTTCTGAACATATACAGTAAGCAGTCTGAAATTTTCCCTAAGCTAGTAGAGAAATATATTTTCCCTAAATATGCATGATTCATGTGTGAGAATATTTTTTTGAAAAAAAAAATCAGGTACAACCTAGGAAATTCACAAAGTTCACCAAAGTGAAAAGAAGAGAATTAGTAGTAAAACTCACCCCTATAGCATCATCCCTGCCTTCATCGTCAAATTTGCCCTTCACCACATTAGCTCGCAAATCACCATTTCTCACACCCTCAACCTGGCCTGATGATAACTCTTCTGTCTGAAGCGGATCTGGAGGACTTTTTAGCGAGCCAGTATGTGAAGGGCCTCGCAGTGAGTCTGTACAGACAGATGTCTTGTGTCTCCTAGCCTTCTGAGGACTGGTAATGGAATAGAAGTAATGAAAATGATATTTTCATGGATATGGAAATATTATTTCATTGTAATGTAATCTCTATCACCAGGTACATCAATAAGGCACCAAGACAAATGTATCTATACAACCCACTGGGTATTAAAAGAGATACCAAGAAAAATGTCAGTAAAAGTATATAAATGATGGATTTATGGTAAACAAAAGGAATCTTTACATGGAACAGCATAAAATATTACCCAGTAACATGAAAACTCTAATGAAATTAACTAAAAAAGACTGTATTGAAAGGAAAACTTTTTTGGACACAATTTACTGAGGTAAAGATAAACTAAAGCAATATGTGTTGTAAAAACATGAATGTAAATTCTTGGGAAATGAAAACTTTTTAGAGTAGTTCAAAATGTTTGTCAAAATACTGAGGAGGTTGAATCATTACAGTTATGAATCATTTGATTTCTAACAGTGGGATGATTATGCTGCTGAAATCAGCACTAATGAAAAAACAGTGAATGAAAGTGTGTCCGTTAACCAAATCCATTCAAACTGAGAACTTACCAATGAAAATCATTTATACAGTAAGAAAAGATGCTGTTACAGTAAAGAAAATATGCTGTTAAGACCACATGATATGAAATATACAAATACCAAACAATGTTACAAAACATGACATTGAAAAATAAAAAGGTGAATGAGGTACTTGGATAAAAGCCAAATGTCTGCACAGCATTTTCAAATCCAATGCTGGTTTTGTAGATCAACTCTATGGAATGGGTTTCAATGAGAGTTTTGTGGGTCATATAAGTGAAATTGAATCTAATGATGGTTATGAAGCGTAAATGCTATGGAACAGACTCAAATTATGGATTTGTGTGAAATTAATTCCAATCATGGTTCTTAAGTGTAAAATCATATGGAAGAGATTCTAATGAGGATTTTGTCTGCTAAAAGTATTACAAAAATGGAATAAAGAAAGGTTGTAAAAAAATAAAAAAAAATTATATGTGATGCAGAGAATTTTGGCATGGTGTAAGAGCAAAGGAAAGGAGGATGCAGAAATCATAGCAGGAGTCACAGATGCAAGTAATGGTGCAGTTGGAGGTTATAATAAATCTGAAAATCTAAAATAACATTACCTCCTTTCAGATAATAATCATCATGACTGATGACTCACAAAGTTCTCTTTAGAACTGCAAATTACCCTATTTTCTCTAAGCTTAACTGCATTGCCCACTTTAATTTGGTAACATTAGAAACAAATAAACAATGGTCTCATATGCATATATACAATTGCTAGCTGTGATTCATTATGTACCAAAACTAGAGACTACCATCCACAGCCAAGGCCTATACACTCCTCTGTGGTTTACCTTGAATGTTCCACATGCCAAGTTCAGCTTAGTGACAGCAAATCATGTCCCATAAGCTACACTGGTACAATTAATTCTACCCAAGGCATGCCTCTAACTCCACTGAATTTTGAGATCTCAACACCTCAAAACCCTCTTCACTGCATTCTTCCATCTCCTCCTCAGTCTTCCATTTCCCTTTGCTCCCTTCACTTCAGACTCAAGAGCTCCCCTTTGTCAGCCTCTCTCCATTAGTCCTTTCCACATGCCCAAACTGTATCAGCATACCCTGGTCAGCCCTCTCAATTAGACTGCTTTCACTACCATTATGACTGCTCTCACTACCACACCATTGTTCTGGCTTTTCTTACATGATCAATCCACTTCATGCTACACATTTTTCTTAGGCATTTCATTCCTGTCACATCCTTACTCTTCCTTTCTTTCACATGTATGGCTCAAGACTTGCATCATTCAATACTGCTGGGACTACTATAATTTCAAACATGTCCATCTTTTCATATATGGAAAAGATGGGCATTATTGTACATTAGATGTGTATATTAGTCTGATGATACCCTCATGAAAAATACTTACATATTTGTGTCGGATGAAATAAGAATACAAAGCACTATGGGATATTCAAACAAACAAAGAAGGTGACTGCATTTGAGAAAAAGGGTAAAAATATGTGATATGAATGAATTTGGACAGCACATTTCATAGACTTAAAGGAAAGGAGAAAAATATAAGTCTACTGAGGGGCAGAAAAACTGCTGAAGTAATGAAGAGGATAAAAGCTTCACCAAGAAAAGTAATATTATTCACTTCACTTTCTATATAGTTAAGGTTAACATGATTTCTAACAGAAAGTTAGCAAGCAAAATACAGATATTTGAAATGCATTTCTTGAAAGATGGATGCTGAGTTAACAATAAAAAATGAATACAAATAAAAAAATGAGCTATATACCACAACAGTAATTGATAATATGGAGTTCAGAAATTATAAAAACATGCCGATATTATATAAAACAAATTACCAGAAGTAAGCACATATTTATGATGATTATGGAGCTACTGCAAGGTGGCCAAAATTATGGTTATCTTATCAAAAACAAGTGAATTATGGACTGTTTATGATTGGCACAGAAAATTGTATATAAATCAAGTGTAGGAAATATCTAAATCATACAGTAACACACTGTGCATGTTAACAACAGATTACTGTATATATAAATGCTAAGGGATTTAAGTATTTGAATATAATTAAAGGAAACCTCACCTAAGTTCAGATTCAAGAAGAAAGATATGCAATAACTTTAGCAATATATTGGATCAAATTCAAGCTCTCCTAATATGATGGCATGAGTACTTCAAAATAACAGAAAGCACACTTTATGATTATTTTCATAAAGGATTTGATTTTAAAACTGCATTATCTTATAAAATATGAAAGTTAAGTTTAGTTATAGCAGCGGAGTCAAGCCTGTTATCCGTTTGTTGACAGTACATTGATATGAACTATTATCAACATTGACAAAAAACTAATGATTTCAAAAATCCATGCAGTTTGGTATATATATCTAAATGCATCTTATGGGCTCTACACAGATAACTGCCAATACAATATACACCAATGCAATACATAAAACTATTTCCTTATCACTGTCTCACCTAGCTTTGCTCTGAGCACATGTGGGTGGGGAAAGTTTCATTGCCCTGCCCCATGTTACACCTTCTATGGCCTGCCAGTTCACACCTTCACCTGACAATAGTTGACTCACTACTGAGTCACTCCTGCTCTCACCATCTGAGTCACTGGTTGAAGAGCAAGAGTAATTCAACTGAATGCGAGTCCAAAGAGTGAATAAGAACTTATAAAATCATTTGCGCATGGCTAAAGTCTGTTGCCTGTTTATCACCATATAAATACATACTTAGAGAGGTGCTGTTGGAAGTATCACAACAATCCTCATTAATTTCAGATGTGTGTAGTCATTCTGCCACTGGGAGGATAAAGGTACTTCTGCATTTCAATCAATGCCTCAAATATATCAACCTTAGTTATGGTATCTATGACCTAGCTGACTACTCACTCTTACACATGAAATTACAGCTCTGTCTCAGCCTACAACAGTATAATTAACACTTAGTCCAAACATTACACATATTATAAACACTTCATAAACATATAGAATAAAACAGCATCTGAGTAGTAATGAAAATGAGCCAATCAGGCCAATTAGTTAATAAAGGACTAGGTCTCTCTCTCTTTTTTTTTCTTAATACTTATGACCAATGAATACAAATTGCTATAAAAGCAGATATATGTACAATACATCATATACATAGCACACAGTATATGCAGTACATAGTGTATGCAGTATGTATCTCCCCTTAGATAAGCTTGTACCATTTCAACCAATAAACGCAAGATGAGGTTGGAGGTCTCAAGCTTAAACCATCTATTGAGTGTTCACATAATACAGAAAAACAAATTCTAACCTGTTAGACTTTGATGATCGATTCTGACTAGAACTGCTCTGGCCAGCTGTGGTGGTACGAGTTTCCTTGGATTTCCTGTGCTTCTTCCATGGTCGTCCAACCAAAGCTTCCCACACTAATTCACCAACCTGCTTCCCAAAGATATCACTATATTGAACCAAATACAGCAAATAGTATATGCAGTATGAAAGTAAATGTATTATCAAATGGTAAAGATGAGAAAAAACACACAAAAATCATAATACAAATTTGAATGTCTTGGGTCACTGCTCTAAAAAAGAAAGAAAAAAAAATGCTTGAAGGCTTTTAAGATTTTAACTGAAGACTCATAAAGTTATGTTCAACAGTTCCTAAAACAGTCTGCTATATATATCACCTTGTTCTCTACTGGCCTTTTACTGGAAATGCTTTTGCTCATGGTAGCTCACATAACTGCAAACATTTCTTGCCCAGAAGAAAAAAAAATTATAACATGTTCTACATTGCAGTACAACTGCATTCCTCAAAACTGCTTCTTTACTATCCAGTACAGTGATATATTTGATGCACATCTTTTCTCTAGACTGCTATGAGGGATAAATGACACCTACATAGTCCACCAGTGAATAGTGTGAACCAAAATGCATGCTTGATCATTCCTCTCTCCTTTCCCATCACCACTGTGTCCACTAATAACTCATAGCATTTCAAGTGGCAGGTCTGTTGCTTCACCTAAAAAATGGGATGGATCCACAGAAGTACCATTCACAAAACTGAACAAAAATGTTTCCTTCCTCTGTTAAAGTACACTTTCTCTGGATGGATATGAGTTATTCTCAAGAATGCCTGCACAAAACAGGATGAAAGTGAATAAGAATAGAGGAAGACCATATTCACCAATCCTATTACACAGACGAAAAATCATACAGTGTTATCCATCCTATGATTCTGAAGTGTATAAGAAATTCTTTCATATAGACACTACAATACACCATTGTAACGTGCAGCAGAGACAGAAAAACACCCCTATCAGACCCACTTGAAATAAATAATTGAGTGATCTTAAATGACAAACCAAAGCAGATGATAAATCTTAAGACAACACTGGCTGTTTATTAGACAGAAGGTAATACTCAATTTTGTTAATTTCTGCATAATGCTATCATCTTTATCATAGTCCTTATGAGTAAAATTACTTATGAGATGTTGTTGCTCACAAAACTGTGAAAAAAGTTAAAATGCAAAGTGTGCAACTAATGAAATCAAACATATGTGAACCTGAAACAACAGAAAGAATCAGAGATGACTGAATTTCTCAGAGCAACATATGGTAAACAGTGGCAACAGCAGAATAAGTAGGTAAGGTGTTGAATGAATCTGAAATTACAGAATGTGTGTAAGGCAATCTTTCACTTAATTAATTTCTTAAGTGGATGTCTTCATCTATGCCAGCCAGCAGTAGACTTTACGGGTGTTCTTGAAAGTAGTTATCCCCATCCAGAAAATATTTCATGATTCTTTTCACAGGAAGGTAGAGAACTATAAAACATCTAAGCTTTCAAGTACAACTTAAATATAACACTCACTTTTTTCTTCATGTCAAATCCAAGGAATATGAAGGCTCCCTGTAGACCATTGAGAACAGTGAATGGGTACCATAATTCAGGGATGTCAGAAAAGGCTGCCACAAAGCCTAACACCCAGGTAATACCTTGGATCAACCCAAGCTTCAAATACAGCACCAGACGCACCCGCTCCTTCTTGCTCCTTCGACCCTTAAAACAGTTTACCAAGATTACTTCAAAAAGTTAGGTTATGGCCAAACTGCTAAAAAAATAACCTACTGAGATGGTTTAGTTTTTGGTAACAATGCAAGAACATGAAAATAAAGGAATATGGAAGCAAGAGACAAGCTGGAGAGAGAGTATACTTACAATGAGACTGCTGACCATGCTTTTTTTGTTTAAAAGTTATATACAAATTTAGATATTCATGTTAAATAGATGTAATCAAATTATTGTATGGAAAAGAAAAAAAATAATAAAACTATCTGTGGAGTAAAGATTAACCCTAAAGTAATCCTAATAATACACAAAAAATTTCATTAACAATTTGATTACATCTATTTAACATGAATATCTAAATTTGTATATAACTTTTAAACAAAAAAAGCATGGTCAACAAACTCAATAAACAGATAAAAAAGGAAACATTTCATTAACAGGAGATTTCTGGACTTTTTAAATGACTTTCTAAATAACAGTAAATATCTTTCATTTCTTGCGCTGAAGAAAAATAATATCATCTGGGTAAAACTAAGCAGCCACTCACTAAGATTTACAGAAAAAATATGAGACTGCAGACAGTCTAAAACACCTACCTGTGCAGGATGCTTGAGAGCTCCATTCTTGTGCATTTTCTCGTACTTCGTTGTTTTGGCTACCTTTGGTTCATGTTCTCCCTTAACACTTTGGGACCGGGTATTTGCATATTTTGCAGCTTTCACCTGCTTGTAGATTCCACAAGAAGTCACCAGGAAGAGGACAGTGTTTTCTAGGATGATAGCTCCAACAGGGAGGAGGAAAAACATAGCTAAGCCGTACTGATTATTAATCCAACACAGTTGTCTTCCATAATCAGGTTTGTATTCTGGCAGGATGTCAGTATAGTTGAAGATCAGTGATAAGGTAACAACAAGTGTGGGTATACTCCAGGCATACATGGAATAGTAAATGTAATTTCGACGGCCATCTGATTCACCCCTGTAAACATGACCAGTAAAAGTACGGCACACATCCACACTCATTATATTCATCCAACAGAAGGAAGCTAGCCAAAAGAAGTGAAGAGCAACTGAGAGGAACACACAAAGCCCATAGTTATATGTTGCTTTAATTCCTGTTAGGAAGATCAGATGTGCAATGAAGAGGCAACAGCTGAGAGAGAAAAGGTTCTTCCCTGGCAAGTTCCTGAAACGTGGCACAAGGATGTATATGATTATGTGCAACCCAAGACAGGTCAAGGATGTGACTAAGACTATCAAAGTTAGCAGTTTATGGGATATTGTAAGTGCAGCCGTGTAGTAACGGTGATCATTGCAGATCAATATTTCTCCTTCTTTGAGCATTTCAAATTCACCATTCTTATAAACCTTTTTGGTGACATTAACAAAAACAGAGCCATCGGGTCGAGGAATATATTCACTTTCAAAAAGCTTTATCTTTGGACATGAATGATCAAGCAGTGTAGAGTTTTCTGATGGATGGTAAAATTCTGGGTCTCTAACGCATAATCCATTTTCTAATTTATAGAGCTGCCCACAGTAGATCCTCTTGCAGGTTAAGTGAATAGGGTCCCATAATTCATAAATACTTTTACATTTGTCACCCTTGAAGTCCATAAGCACCGAGAAGCATGGGAGAAAGTTAGGTACTCTTGCTTTTTGAAGATCTTTTTTTATATTGGGACTGACGCACTTCAAGCCATTGGAAGAGGTGTTGACAAAATTGCACCTGGCACAGTGAGGGTTTTTGTAGATAGTCACCTTGTTGTTAGAATCAGTGTACTGCACAACCTTAGAATATCGGCGGCACTTCTCTACATCCAAATGGTAAGGCCAAGCAGGATCACAGTGTCGCACCTGTAAAAGAAACAACTTTTGCATAAGGGCGAGTGGTTAAACAAGTGAAAAGTCTAATGCAAGACCTTATCCCTTTAAACAGTCCACTGCTTCCCTATTTTGTGTGGAGTGCAGCTTTGACCTTAAAGATGCCCTATAATAGGGACTCTTGGAGTTGTATTAAATAATACTAATGATGATAATAATAATAACAATAACAATAATAATAATAATAATAATAATAATAATAATAATAATAATAATAATTATAGTAATAATAATAGTCTTTTTTCATACCTTGTTTGCTGTTTCCCATAACACCGAGGTAGTGTAGTAACAGACCAGGAACGACCTCGCTTGCTCACATCCATTCTCAACTTTCATGTATAATGCACTAAAATACATCCCCTATTCCACAGCCAAGCCCCACAAACCTTTCCCTGGCTTCTCCTGACCATTTCATATGCCTTGGTTCACCACACTGATAGCACATCTGATACCCCTGTATACCACGTCGCTCCTATTCACCTTATCCTGTGCACTCCTTACAACCTCATTGATGTTCAGGTCTAAATCATTCAAAGCATCTTTCACTCCATCCTCCTACCTCCTACTTAATTTTCCCATCTCTTTGTTCTCTCTACTTCCAACACATATAATCTCCTAGTCAGCCTCTCTTCACTCAACCTTTCCGTATGTCCAAACCATTTCAGCACATCCTCTTCTACTCTTTCATGCATGCTCTATTTATTAACATACCTCCCTCTTACCATATCATTTCTCATTTGATCAGCCTTACTCATATCACAAACTTTCCACAAACATTTTATTTCCAACATTAGTGTAAAACTCCTTTCATACACAATACAAATAGATAACTAACTACACACAGGCAATTAGTCATCCTTATCCATACCCTTCTAACCAATGGCACCATGCCTCATGTCCATGCAACACTGAATGTACTACCATTTGCTCTCTCTTTGAATGATTACTGAGAGACTAATTTACCAAAGTCTATGTGGGGGGACAGAGTGAAGAAATAATGTTAATGTACATGGGAATTCAAAGAAATGAGCAGAGAGGTAGGGGAACGAAAAAAAAAAAGGAGGTATTTGTCAAAATCACGAGGTGAAACAGCATAAAAGTATATACAAAAAAGAGCAAAACATAGATACATTTTATAAAGCATCACATGTATGCATATGCCATCAATCAACGTTTCTAGAAAATTATAAAGCATGACTGTGTCAACCTATACACTTTCCTGTTCTTTGCAGTGTCCTTTTCCGACGAATCTCTTTAAACACACACCCTTCGGGTAGATGCACAGGCGGCCACCATAGTTCTCAATAAATGCCCGTGGGCTCTGGAACTCTTCAACCTGCCATGAGGTAAACATCTCAAAGTACTAAACATTATGTAATAATGGTGCATGTAACACCTAGTTAGATAAATATAGTTTAGGAGAACAACAATGAAAGTTTGTATTTTGGCTTTAAAAACTCTGTGCAAAAAAATATTACTGCACGAACTGAAAATAAGCAAATGGAGCAACACTGGATAAAGGTACAGTATATAGCAGAACCTTGGTATGGTCTATCTGTTAACAACTGAGGAAAAATATCAGCAAAACCAGGCATTAACAGCAACATCTGAATTAAGGATATATTGCAAAACCTGGGTGAAGGTACCCAACAACGCCTTGGTGAAGAGTACCTAGTTATACAAGACGGGGAAAACATGGCCATATCAGAATAAGGGATACCTAGTAACACAGAGTGAGGAGTACCTTGCAGCATAGTGGTGGCGAAAATTCAGCAAAACTAGGGAGGGAAGTACCTGACAGCACTTGTGTGGGGAAAAGCTGGCAACATATGGGTGGCAATTACCAAGCAATACCTGAATGGGGAGAACCTTACCACAGAAAGATGGGGAGTACCTAGCTACCTAGCAACACCTGGGTAGGGAGAGACCAGCAACACTTGGGTGGGAAGTGACTAGTAATAGCTGGAAGTGACTTGTAACGCATGTCTGGAGATTTTCAAGCTGGTATTGAGCAACAAATGACTGGGGAGTAAGTAAATAGCAAAACATGGCTGGAAACTACATGAAACGTATCCTGAAAATCTTGAAAAGAAACGGGAACTACCTGGCTGGAGTTAAATCCATATATGTGGGTGCCAAGCCACAACTCAGCTGTAGCGGTATGCATTACTAGCTATGAATCATATACAAGCCCATCAGGATATATATATATATATATATATATATATATATATATATATATATATATATATATATATATATATA
>JAYMFT010161802.1:0-12410 GCA_038088735.1 Panulirus argus | reverse complement strand
TTTGAATCCCTCCTCAACTCCCATATCCTTAGACACCTCGAAACTCACAGTCTTCTTTCTGATCACCAGTATGGCTTTCGTAAGGCGAGATCCGCTGGTGATATTCTTTCCTATCATACTAATGTCTGGTCATCATCCCTGAAAGATTTTGGGGAGTCATGTGTAGTTGCCCTCTACATATCCAAAGCTTTTGGCAGGGTGCGACATCGAGGTCTCATCTCTAAGCTCCCTTCCTCACTTTGCTCCTTCTTCTCCAGCCGATGTATTTCTGAGGTTGGTGATGGATCAGCCTCCCCCATTTTCTCCATCATCAATAGTGTCCCTCAAGGTTCTAACCCGTCCCTTACACATTTTCTCCATTTTATCAACGATTTCTTTTGTCCACCAAATAATCAAATGTACTCTTACGCGGACGGCTTAACAATGCATACATCCACATCCTTCGGTTCTGCTCCTTCCTCTTTCACTCGATCTACATCTCGTCTTGACACAGCTTCCTCATTAAACTCAGAATTGGACAGGATATCTCAGTGGGGTAGATGAAATCTAGTAAAGTTTAATGCCTCCATGACAGTTACTACCTATCTCTCAACTGAACACTTCCCACTACTCTTACCTCTCCTTTGACGATTCTGCAATTTCACCGCTTGACTCAGTGAACATGCTTGGTATTACTGTAACATCAACTCATTCTTGGAAATCCCACATTACGGGAATAGCTAATTCTTCCTCTAAGAAATTGGGTCCCGTTAAACTGTCGAAAATGCTTTTGTTCTGAACAGTTGGTCTGTTTATACAAAGGTTTGATTCGTCCTTGTATGATCTACTGCTCTCGCATTTGCGGTGGTTTTATCTCTACACCCTTACTTGACAGAGCTGAGTAGAAAGCGGTCCGACTTATAAACTGTGCCAAGCTAGCTTTCAAACTTAACCCTCTAACCCTACGCTGCAATGGTGGTTCACTTTCCCTCTTCTATAGGTATTACTTGGGCTTTTGCTCCCGAGAGCTGGCAGCTTGTGTGCCCCCATCACTAGCTAGGCCACGCAATACTCGGGAAGCTGCTTCGTTACATAATAATTGTGTGGCCATCGGCAACTCAAGGGTGTGCCGTTTTGATAACGGCTTCTTTCCCTACACGTCGAAGCTCTGGAACTCTCTACCTTCTTATGTCTTTCCCAATAACTATCACCTGGTACATTTCAAAAGACAGGTTTTTCACTTCCTCCAAAATTTGTTAATACTTTCCCTTATCTTTGATTTTTCCATTTCATAATTCTCTCTATATTTCAATTAAGGCCTAGCCTTGATATGGACTTTTGTCCATGACTGGTGCCCTCATCATAAAAGATGCATGTATACACACACACACACACACACGCGCAAATTTTAAACTTTTATATCTCTAAGTTTACTTCATTTAACCACTGTTTTATAACCACAAAAGTTATTTCTTGCATATTTTCTAACATATATTCTAAATTTCCCTCTGTGACATCTAGTTTTTCTTTCATGGTAACTTTCAAAGTTTTCATTGATGACTTTGTTACCTTAATTTAAATTTGACCCCATAATTTATCTCTTTTTTACAGTGTATAGCTGTAATGCCTATAACCTCTCCCTGTGAATCACCTTCCCTCTATCACTTACATAATTGCTTCATTATTTTCCCCCAGATTGGGAGTGAATACAAATATTGGTGAAAAACAAATATGAAGATAGGAATGAAAATTGCCATCCACATCAGGATATATCTCATCTCTGGTTCTTCGGACGATAGACAGAGTGAGGAAGTTCATACATTGACACACATCACCAAACTGAATTCGTTAGCCAGAGATGGGGTAAAGTTGGGGTAGCCAGAGCTGGGGTAGCTAGAGCTGTGTTAGGTAGAGCTGGGCCAGCCATAGCTTGGGTAGCCAGAGCGGGTTATCCATAACTGGGTTAGCCATGACTGGGATAGCCACAGCTGGCGTAGCCATAGCTGGGGTAGCCATAGCTGGGGTAGCCATAGTTGCAGTAGCCAGAGCTGGGGTAGCCAGAGATGGGGTAGCCAGAGTTAGGGTAGCCATATCTGGGGTAGCCTTAGTTGGGGTTGACAGAACCGGGGTAACCTGAGCTGGGGTAGCCATAACCGGGGTAACCAGAGCTGGGTTAGCCAGAGCTGGTATTGCTAAGAGCTGGGTCAACCATAGCTAAAGCTGGGTTAGGTGGAGTTTGGGTAGAATCAACCCTGCAGGTCTTGGTTCTGATACTAGTGAACCATTATATAAGCCCTGCAGACATCTCACGCAGAACCTTCACATTTTAAGCCCCAACCCCCCCAAAAAAAAAAAATGAAAAATAAAAATGGATTACTGTGAAAGAAACGCGTAATCCACATGACATAACATATCAACAATTTTTATAAATCGTCATCTGAATTCGTACATGAAAATATTATCATTTCCGGATTTTCCTTTCAGAAAATTTAGAGTTAGAAGAATATTCTATTTTTTTTTTAAGCCAAGTGCTTGTCTTGTATATTTTGTTAAGGTGATCTTTCATCCACCATTTCCCAAGTACTGAACATTCTATCGGCCATTCACCATTCCCCATGCATTAAACATTTCATCGGTCATCCACCATTCTCCAGTCACTGAACATTCTATTGGACATCCACAGTTCCCTAGGTAATGAACATTCTATAGCTCATCCAACATACCGTTGATATTTGAAATCCTATCTTCTAACCAAGATTCCTTGAACAGTGGACATTCTAGTGGTACTACAGCGTTCATAACGTACTCAACATGCTATCGGTCATCCACCATTCCCGAGGTACTGAATATTCTATCGTTCATCCATTACTCCTCACATTTTGGACATTCTTTCCATCACTCACCATTACTCACGTGGGTATCTTCCATCTACTATTCCCTAAGTAGTGAACATTTTATCCGCAAACCAATTTTTCTGAGGTACTGAGAATTCTGTTCCTCCTCCATCATTCGTGAACATTTGATCGGTCGTCCACCATTTCCCAGGTATTGAACATTCTATCGGCCATCCGCCATTCCTCATGTAATGTAAGTTCTCTAGGTAATCACCTATTCAGCAGGATATGAACATTCATCACTTATCCACCATATCCTAGGTACTGAACATTTCATCGCTCATACGACATTTTCCAGGTACTGAACATTATATTGGTAATCCATCATTCTCCAGGTGGCGAACATTCTATCGGTTAAACACCATTCCCCAGATACTACACATTTTATCGGTCATCCATTACCTCCAGGGCGCTGGAAATACTATATGTCATCTATCATTTCCAGGTACTGACTAACCTATAAGTCATCCATTATTTCCTAAGAAGTGAACATTTTATGTCTTCAGCCAATCAGCAGGAACTAAACATCAATTGGTCATCCAACATTTCCCAGATCCCGGAAATTCTATTGGACATCTGCCATTTCTAAAGTTAGGAGCATTCTATCGGTCATCCATCAATCCATATGAAATGAACATTCTATCGGTTATCCACCGTCCCCCCAGAACTGAAAATTCTATTGGTCATCCACCGTCCCGCGGGATCTTTCTATCGGTCGTCCACCATATCCCAGGTACTGAACATTCTTTCAGTCATCAAACGTTCGTCAGTTACTCAACATTCTGCCGGACATCCAAAATTAACCGGATACTGAACATCTTATCGGTAATCCACCATTCTCAAGTGGCTGGACATTCTGTTGTACACCCAACATTCCACAGGTATTGAGCATTCGATCTGTCACCCACCATTCCTCTCAAGTACTGAACATTCTGTCGGTCATCCAATAGTACTAAGATACTGGACATTCTATGGGTCATCCAACATTTTCCTGATACTGATTACTCTATAAGCTATCCATTATTTCCCAGTTACTTAACATTCTAATGGTCATACAATATCACCCAGGTACTGAACATCATATCGATCATCCACTACTCTCCAAGTACTGAACATTCTACGGGTCATCCAATATTTCTCACTGGCTGAAAAATGTATGTCATCCACCATTCTCCAGGTACACAGGTACTGTACATTCTACCGGCCATCCACAATTCCTTAGGTAGTGAACACGTGATAGGTCTTCTTCCATTCCCTAGGTACTGAACATTTCACCAGTCATCCAACATTCCCTAGGTCCTGAACATTCTATCGGTCATCCACTAATCTCCAAGTTGTGAACATTCTACGGGTCAACGAACATCTCCCACTTACTGATAAATCTATCACTCATCCACCATTCTCCAGGTACTTAGGTACTGAACGCTCTATTGGCCATGCACAATTTCCCAGGTACTGAACATTGCATTGGTCACCCAACATTCCCCGGCTACTAAACATTCTTTCGGACATCCAACGTTACCCAGGTACTGGACACTATCGGTCATCCACCATTCCCCAGGAACTTATCGGTCTATTGGTCATTCACCATTCCGCAGGCACTGTATATTCTATCGGTCATCCAACATTTCCCTGGTACTGAACATTCTACAGGTCATCCGACATTTCTCAGATACTTAACATTCTATCGGACATACAACATTACCCAAATATTCATCATTTTATCGGTCATTCACCGTTCCTTAGGAACTGAACGTCCTGTCGGACGTCTGAAATCATCCAGATACTGAACATTGTATTGAGAATATCGGTACTGATTATTTATCAGCCAGCCAACATTCCACAGTTATTGAACATTCTACTGGTCATCGCTAACCTCTACGAACTGAACTTTCTATGGGTTATCCGATATTCCCCACGTACTGAAAATCTACGTCATCCAACATTCCTCAGGTAATGAAAATTCTATCGGTCATCCAAAATTTCCCAGGTACTGAAGATTCTATCGGTCATATAACATTCCCCAAATACTGATCATTCGATCGGTCGTATACCAGTCCGCAGGTACTGAATATTTCATTAGTCATCCGCCATTCCTCAGGTACAGTACATCTCATCGGTCATCCACAGAGCCAACCGTACTAATCATTCTATCATCCATCCACTATTTCCCGTTTAATGGACATTCTTTCGGTCATCCACCATTACCCAGTTATTCAGTATTCAGTCAATCATCCACCATTTCCCATGCACTGAACATTCTATCGATCATCTACCATTCACAAAGCAGAGAATGTTCTTTTTGTCATCCACCTTTCCCATGAAAATGAATGTTCTCTTTATCCGATAATCCCCAGGTACTGAAGCTTCTATCAGTAAACCAACATTTCCAAGGTACTGAACATCATATGCGTCAGGCACCGTTCGTGAGGTACTGAACATTCTCTCGGTCATCCAGTAATCCCCAGGTACTGTAAATTCTCTTGGCCATTTACCATTCTCAAGGTACAGAACATTCTCTCAGCCATCCACCGTTGCCTAGGCATTGAAGAACATTCTGCCTGCCATGTACCATTCCCCAAGTAATGCACATCATATCGGTCATCAGCCATTCGTCAGTTACTGAACATTCTATCAGTCATCCAACATTTCCTCGGTACAGAACATTCTATCGGTCATCTAACGTTCCACAGATACTGAACATTGCATTAGTTATCCAACATTTCTTCGGTATAGAACATTCTATCGGTCATCTAACGTTCCACAAATACTGAACATTGCATTAGTCTTCCAACATTCCCCAGGTACTGAACATTTTATCGGTTATCCACAGTTCCTAAGGTACTGATTATTTCAATGATCATCCATTATTCCCCAGAAACTGAACATTCTTTCGATCACCAAACATTTCCCAGGTACTGAACATTCTATCGGTTTTCCAAAATTTCCCGACACTGAACATTATATGGGTCATCCTCCATTCCCCAAGCACAGAACATCCTGTCAGTCATCCAGTAATCCAACCGTACTGAACATTCTATCAGCAATCCCCTATTTCCCAGGTAATGAAGATTCTATCGGTAAACCAACATTCCTAAGGTAATGAACATTCTATTGGTCGTCCACCATTTCCCAGGTACTGATCATTCTATCGGTCACCTACCATTTCAAACGTACTGAATATTCTGTTGGTCATCCATCATTTCCCTGATACCGAACATCTTATCGGCCATCCACTAATCCAAATTCTATCAGCCATCTACCTTTTTCCAAGTACTGAACATTCTATCGGTCATTCGCCTTTTCCCCAGGTAATGGACATCCTATCGGTCATTACCATTTCCAGGATATGAACATTATGTAAGTTAATTACTCCTCCCAAGGTAAAGAACATTCTATTTGTCACCATTCTCCAGGAACTGAACACTCTATCGGTTATCCACCATTGCTCAAGTACCGAATGTTCTATTGATAATCCACTGTTCCACAGGTATTAAACATATCTAACAATCTATTAGTCATCCATCGTTCCCCACATACCGTACATCCTATCGATCATCCATTTATCCAACTACACTGAATGTTCCACCACCCATTCATTATTTCCTGGGATTTGAACGTTTCAACTGTTATCCACCATTCCAAAGATACTGAACATTCTATCAGTGATCCACCATTCTCCAGTAAGTGAACATTCTATCGGTCATCCAACATTCCCCAGTATTTCCAGGGATCTGAACATTTCAAACGTCATCTAAAGATGCTGAACATTCTATCGGTCATCTACCATTCCCCAGTAAGTGAACATTCTATCGGTCATCTACCATTCCCCAGTAAGTGAACATTCTATCGGTCATCCACCATTCCCCAGTAAGTGAACATTCTATCAGTGATCCAACATTCTCCAGTATTTCCTGGGATCTGATCATTTCAAATGTCATCCAAAGATGCTGAACATTCTATCGGTCATCCACCATTCCCCAGTAAGTGAACAATCTATCGGTCTTCCACCATTAACCAGTAAATGGACATTCTATTGGTCATCCATCACTCTCCTGTAGCTGAACATTCTATCAGTCATCCACCATTCCCCAGTAAGTGAACAATCTATCGGCCTTCCACCGTTAATCAGTTAGTGACCATTCTATACGTCATCCACCATTCCTCAGTAGGTGAACATTCTATCGGTCATCCACCATTCCCCAGTAGGTGAATATTCAATCGGTCATTCAACATACCCCATGTACTTAACATTCTAACGGTCATCTACCATTCCTCAACTAGTGAATACCTTATCGGTCATCCATTACCCCCAGGTAAAGAACATTCTATTGGTCAGTAACCATTCCCCAGGAGAGGTTATCCACTTCTACCCAGGTGCAGAACATTTTGCTAAGCCTCCATCATTTTCCAGGAACTGAACAATCTATCGGTGACCCATCATTCCCCTGGTACTGAATATTCTACTGGAAATCCACCATTCCTCAGGCGTTGAATATACCATCTGTAATCCATCATTCCACAGGTATCGGACATTCTGTTGGTCATCCACAGTTCTCACTATCAACCATCCTACCGGTCATCCACTAATCCACCTATACTGAACATTTCATCAGCCTTCCACCATTCCATAGGCAATAAACATTATATCAGTAAAATATATAATCCAACATTACCAACTACTGAACATTTTACAGGTCACCCACCATTCCCTAAATACTGAACATTCAGTCATCCACCATTTCTAGGTAATGAACATGCTATCGGTTGTCAAACATTACCCAGGTGCTGAACATTCTATTGGTCATCCGCCAGTCCCTAGGTACTTCCCACGTTCTGAACATTCTATTGATCATCCATCATTCCTCAGGTACTGAGCATTCTATCGGTCACCCATCGTTCCCAGGTACTGTATATTCTATCAGACATCAACCATTCCCCAGATACTAAAAAAATTATCAGTCATCCATCATTTCTGCACCATTTTCCAGAGATTGCAAATTTCATCAGTCATCCACCATCCCCCAGATGGTGAACAATTTTCTTGGTCAGCTACCATTTCTCTGGTACTGAACAGTATATCGATCATCCACCATTTCACCACAAATGAACATTCTTTTGGTCATCCACCACTCTCTGATGCTGAACATTCAGTCGATCATCCACCATTTTTCAGGAACTGAACTTTCTATCGGTCATCCATCATTCCCAAGGTTCTGTGCATTTCATCTGCCATCCAGCAATTCCCAGGTACTGAACATTCTTTAGGTCGTCTACCACTCCCCAAGTACTAAATATTTTATCGGTCACCCACCATTCCTCAGAGAGTGAACATTCTATCGGTTATCCATCATCTCACAATTAATGAACATTCTATTGGTCACCTATCATCCACAAACTGAACATTATATCAGTCATCTATCATTTCCCAGTAACTGAACATTCTTTTCGGTTTTTCACCATTCCTCCGGTACTGAACATTTCACCAGTCATCTAACATTTCCGAAGTACCGAGCATTCTATCGATCATCCACTAATTCTCAGGCACTGAGCATTTATCAGTCATCCACCATTTCCTAGGAAATGAAAATCATCCGTCATCCACCATTCCCCTGGTGCTGAACATTTTTTAAAGTCATCTATCATTCTCAAGGGTTGAAAATTCTGTTTTTCATTTACTATATCCCAGGTTCTGAACATGAGATCGGTCACCCACTACTTCTCAGACAGTGATCATCCAATTGATCAACCTTTATTCCCTTTGTAATGACTATTCTATCGGTCATTCCCCAGGTAGTGAATATTCTATCGATCATCCATTATTTCCCAGGTACTGAATATTCAATCCACCATTCCCAAATACTGAACATTGTATTGGATATCCACCATTCCCCTGGTTCTGATCATTCCTTCGGCACTGAATATTTTATTGGTCATCCATCATTCCCATGTTTTGAACATTCTTACTGTCATCCACCATTCCCCAGGTACTGAACATTCTTTAAGTCATGTTCTATTCCAAGGTACTTAATATTCTCCCGGCCATTCGCCATTCCCCAGGTACTAAACATTCTATCAACCATCCACCATTCTTTAGGTAGTGAACATTCTCGAGGTTATCCACCATTTCCCAGGAATTAAACATTCTATCGGTCATCCACCATCTCTCAGGAACTAAACATCTTACTGGTCTTTCACCATTCCTTAGGTACCTGTCATCAATCATTCCCCAGATACTGAACATTCTATCGGTCTAACATTCTATCGATCATTCACTAATCTACAGGTACTGAATCGCTCATACATCACTTCCCCCCTTGAAAGGAACACTGTATTGTTCATCCACCAATCCCCCAGGCATTGAACATTCTATCCGTCATTCATCATTCCCTAGGTACTAAACATTCTTCTCACATCCATTTTTTCGCTATGTTTACCACTGTGTCAACATTCTCTACCACCTCTGTTTGTTTACAGGCATCGGTGTTCATTGGCTGTGTTTTGACGGGATGCTTGTCTTCCTAGGAGTTCATTGTTCCAACCTACAGCTATGAAGGTATTCAATACTCCAAACTACAGCTACGAAATATTCAGTACTCCAAACCACAACAGCTTAGGTGTTCAGTAATCTAGACTACACCTACGTAAGTGTTCACTATTCCAAAAAAACTACAGCTGAGTAAGTGTTTAGTACTACAGCTACGTAGGGGATCACTACTCCAGAATTCAGAACCAGGCTACGAGCATCATTCTGACAACCGGCGTAACTACCTAAGACTACCCTAACGGGCCAAGACTACCCACGCAACGGATCAAGACTTCAAATATATTGGTGTAAAGCTACCAAAAAAAAAAAAGCCTCAACCACTAGCATGATAGGCCAAGACCACCACGAACATATAAGACTAAGACCAGTAACATAACAGGCCAAGATCACTAACATAACATACCAAAATCGGGGGCATAACAGGTTAAGACCAGTAATATAATAGGCTAAGACCATAACAGACCAAGACCACTAGCATAACAGGCTAACACCACTAACATAATAGACCAAGACCAATAACATTACAAACCAAGACCACTACCATAACAGACTAAGACCGCTAACATAACAGGCCAAGACTAATGATATAACAGGCTATGACCGCGAACATAACAGGTCAAGACCATTAACATAACAGACCAAGACAAATATCATAACAGCCCAAGACCACTAATATAACAGACCAAGATTACTAACATAAGAGACCAAGACTACTACTATAACAGGCCAAGGCCACTAAAATAACGGACCAAGACTTCTAAATTAGCAGGCCAAGACCGCTAACTTAATAGACCAAGACCACTAACATAACAGACCAAAACCACTAACATAACAGACCAAGACTACTAACATTACAGATCATAACCAATAACAATACAGACCAGGACCATAAACATTACAGACCAAGACCACTAATACAACAGGCCAAGATCACTAAGGTAGCAGACCAAGACCAGTAACATAAGAGGCCAAGACCACCAGCAGACCGGGCGTGGACCACTGATATGACAGACCATGACCATTAACATAACAGGCCAAGATCACTAACAAAACTGACCAAGACCACTAACATAACAGAATAAGACCGCTAACATAACAGACCAAGACTACTAATATAACAGGCTAAGACCACCAACATAACAGGCCAAGACCATTAACATGAAAGACCAAAACCACTAACATAACAGACCAACACGACTAATGTATCCGGCTATAACCAATAGAATAACAGGCCAAGACCACTAACCTAACAGGCTAAGACCACTAACGTAACAGACAAAGACCACTAACAAAACAGGCCAAAACCTCTAACGCAACAGACCAAGATCACTAACATAACAGACTAAAATCACTAACATAACAGACCTGTACCGCTAACATAAGAGACCGGAACCACCAGTAAAACAGACCAAGACCACTAACTTAACAGGCCAAGATCACAAACGCAATTACTCATGCCTACATAAGTTGTGGTTCAGGGCCTTTATGTACGTTAGTTTTACAAAGACTCAATACTTTTCATATAACAGGTCAAGAGAATCTATATTATAACTGCAGACCACCAGTGATAACATCCAACGATCACCATATATACAACATTCTAAGGCCTTCTGTAATGCGATGCAAGACTTTCCTTTTCAGAGTTTCAGACTATCAAATGTACTTGACTAAGATCTTATACAGCTTGTCAGCACGATGGTTCAACCCTTGAGCCCAACGGTACAGCTTCTGAGCACGACGGTACAGCACATGAGCCCAACGGTACAGCCTCTGAGCACGAGGGTACAGCCCGTGAGCACGACGGTACAAACGACACGACCCTTGAGTAAGCGGGTTATGACCACAAGGTACGATGGCGTGGCCCTTCATGGTCGAGTCACAAGTCTTGCTACGATACCCAGAGGTCGCAGCGCCGTTCTCTTCGGCTGTACCGTCGTGCTCAAGAGCCGTGATCAAAGGGTCAACGGAGCCAAAACAGACCAATAACAGACGAAAAACAGACCAAAAAGAGACTGTTCACAGCGTTAGTCTCCATGCATGACTTTTATGTTTATTAAGCATGGCTAATGAAATGCGAGGAGTTTATAATTACTGATAAAAATCAAAATGATGTGGCTTAATTATTAGAATTAGTGATTAGCATTTCTTGTTTCACCAGTGGTAATCACCTTGTTACGCTTTATCTAATGATTTGCTTTCTGTAAAAAAAAAAGAGTGTGATAAAGAATTTCTTTCGCCATTTTGTTTTTAATTACCCAATCTTTTTAACCAACGTGTCATAAAGCCCTCACTATAGACAGTACCTATCGTATAAGTACAGACAATCCTTTTGGCAATGAAAGGTCAATGAATTTCCCCACTGTAACGAAATTACAACGCGGGCTAGACTGTCTGATTCTGTTTTGTCCTTCGGGATTACACAGATGACCTTAACCTTCAACTGTGTCCCCAGATGGAACAGAAATTATTTACTGTCTATACGAAAATCTTACAGAAAAATTGTAAAGGAAAATCAAGAGAATGGTGACGCTAGTCATGACGTTATTCCGGATGAAGAAAGTGAAAACATAATCTGACCTCTTTAAGCAGGCAGAAGATAATGAATATTTTCACTTTTCCACATGATGTCACTGTCATATTGCTGGTAGTAATGGGAGTAACCTAGAGCAGTGGCTCTCAACCTTTCTAAGAGGTGTACCATTAACGTGTCTCTCCCTCACTCTGTGTACCGCCTTATATGTAATTTCTCAGTTTAACACAATACTGTACTTCGAAATCAACACCTTACGGGGTTTTAGAACTGCAAATAGCAGTTCCAGTGAAACAGGTTTTGTTTCATTGGTGGTTTAGTGGTAAACTGTTAGCTTGCTGTTCTTAGTATGATGGGTTCAGCTCTTGGATGCAAAGTGAAAAATTTTTTACGTCGATTATCATGTGAACATTATTTGTTCCTATATATATATATATATATATATATATATATATATATA
>JAYMFT010161791.1:0-12410 GCA_038088735.1 Panulirus argus | reverse complement strand
ATATATATATATATATATATATATATATATATCCTAGCGTTTTTGCAGTCACTTAATTCCCAATATTTCCTTTTGCGGGATGGCCTTCCAAGATCAAAGCGATATAAACAAAAGTGCTGAACGGCCGAGGACTTGTGTAGCTCCCAGACTCTGGTCAGGCGCTGCATGGCCGGCCCATCATGGGAGCTCCTAGACGTACGCCACCATCCAGCATATGCCACACACCGTCTCATACACCGGTACTACTTATTCTGCCGTTCACGGCCTCTGCAGGTGATGACAATAGGAGCGCTGAAGAGAGGCAGGCCAACTTCCCCTTGGCTGGTGACAGACAACCCGACCCGATGCCACAGCATCACTGTGAGTACCAACAAGGCATAAATGCCCATCATGTGACTGAAACCAAAATATAACTTCGTCTCGTCCCTCCGTCAGCCTCAGTACCAAGTGACCCACCAAGGAGCCTCCTTGCACCCCAGAGGCCACAACAGAGACTTGCTTAACGTCAGCAACAGTACGTCCATAGATAACCTTTCCGGCAAATCATTTCTCTAGCACAATGTTCCTAATATAATCCAAGTGAAATTAGTAAATCGGAGGCTGTCCAGTTCCAAGAAGGTGGTGAGTCTTGGGCTTCAATTATCGGACGGACATCTCGAGGCCAACCGTTAATTTCACAAGACAATGACAGTGTTTAGTTTCTTCTGCTCGCTCTTTTTTCTGTGTGCCTGATTCAAGCACTCGTCTTCAGTTGCAGATGTACTGGATAATACATTCTGTCTTAGAATATGTACATTTTAAGCTGTTGCGCAGCTGGAGGCAGCGGTAGAAGCCGAGTTGGTGGATGTCATGGGTTCAGAATTAACCCTGCAAGTCCTAACTGGCAAGACACTGGCTGGTGGGGACATTAAAGTGGGTATTCTTGCCACCAAAACCGACCACTGGCAACATCCACCGCAAGTCTGTATCTGCACCACTGCTTAATATGTACATATCTGAAGCTGGAACAGAGTATTCGGTACATCTGCAAGTCAGGCCCGAAGTCCTCTATACTGTTACTCCCCTCTAGCCTGTTTTACTCTCCTACAACCAACATGAGATAATTACTAATATTTTCCCCTAACATTCATAGTGGGTCTTAAGTAACAATAAACGTGACACCTCAACGGCTATACGTGAGAACTGCCGATGATGCAAACACTAAATGGCAATTCCACCAACACCTCACGCCAGACATTTTCAACCGCCATCCACAACATTACTTCCCTGCATAACGAGGGAAAAATCCTCCCAGTAAATTCCCAGCCCAATATGCTTAGCACTTCAGTTCTTTATACTAGCACTAAAACCTCCGCAAGCAAACCACTCGATGCATTTACAGCTCAAAAATACATCAGAAATATATAAAACAGTCAATACATTAAGGTACACATCTGGCGGTGCACTACCAGGCCATCGTGGTACACAGGGTACAATGACGGGACTGGTGGCAGCAGTGGGAACAGCAGAGAGCTTCTGGTGGCTCTCCATCATAGTGAGGAGCCTGGTGTTTGACTTGCCAGCAACATGATGCGCCAGCGAGGAGGACATTCATCTGGGATCTGGTGTTCCATCTCTGTCCACCCAACAGTCAGTCCACCTTCACTTACAACACTTTTTAATATTAAGTAATAAAACAAAACAAAAAACCACTGAAACTATCTTAGAACAATGTATATATCTTACAAACATGCTGACAGAAGCAAACTCGTGTTGTGTGATCAGGTTCCAACCACCGACAGACAGCTGTTTACCAGGCCTGTGTGGTAATGTGCCAAACACGGCTCATTAAGCTCCTTTGGCACGACGTCACGCGCCTTTTGAGGGCGATGGTGCGACCCTCGAGTCTGATGATGGCGGCCTGGCCTTTAAACTGAGCCCTTCATCGCACCTGGAGGTCGCACCGTCGTGTTCAAGGGGCTTGCTTGGATAGTGACCGAACTGTCCCCGCTAATCAGCTCAGCGTTTTCAGATCAAATCAGGCAACGCTGCCCGCTTTTCATATCTTCCCGGCTGTCAACACACCACCACAACACACGAACGTTATCACATATTCCTATCCATAACTCTGAGTGACCCACAACCAGATAGATACAGCCCCATTCAACTCAAGGAGAGAATATGATCCACGCGTCTGGTCCGCTCGTCACATTTTTTTTTTTTTTTACACAACCGGTTTTAAAGATTTTAGGAGCGGAAGCTTTGCGTTAAAGACTTCAAGACTGAGGAAGTCATATGGACTTTTTTGAGTGAATGGCATCAGATTTCGAAATGTCAGTCTTTAAGGAAGTAGCCTTTGCAATATAGACTTTCATGGTAGTGGGAGACTCTAGCAATGAATGACCTTCAGAGTGAAGACCATAAACAGCGTAAAAGACGACTCATTAAGGTGGCAGACTTGAAGACCTTCATAATCGCAGACCTTAGACCTTCATGGTAGCAGATTCAAGACTTCCACGGTGGCGACAAACTTAAGACCTTCATGGTAACAGGCTGAGGACCTTTCTGATGTCATTTTAAGACTGGAGACTTTTACGGTGGCAAACCGAAGACCTTGGTGGTGACAGACCAGAGACCTTAATAGTGGCATACTGAAGACCTTCATGGTGAAAACTGAAGATCACGGCCATGTGTCAAGAAACAAGGATATCCTAACAGCAGGATTTACAATTACATTTTTTGGGGGAGCATATAATGTGTCCTCTCCAGTAATGTAAATAAGAAACAGCCGTTAAGTCGGCTTTTATGAGCGGATGTAGTCAGTTGTGTTCATATGAATAATTTCACGCACTTCCAAAGCTCAAAAACTATATACATCCATTGCTAAATGTTATATCGCAATTCTTAAATGACTGCAAAAACTGTGGTACAAGGAGGCAGCGGCCAACTTTAGAAACGAGCAAGTACGTTATCCTGACAATAACTGACAATGAGACACAAGCTTCCGAGTGAAGGGCTTGGTGATAACAAGCTCCGTGGTGGAGAGCTGAATCACTGTGGAATGCTGCAAGGCTAAGCACTACATGGTACGAGGGTTCATTTTCGAAAGTTTTGTGATTAAAACTTTGGCAGTTTTGTACGCTTTCTACAAGGTATCCGTCGGTAAATAGTACCGACAGCGCGATCAGGATATCTTGCCGTATACATGCCTATACTAACCCAACCTCCCGTAAGCTTAATCGTTTTATAAAGACACCATATGCGCTTTACGGTACCATAACCACTTTGAAAAAAAAAAAAACTACTGGGAGGCTTAACAATACACAATGACACCAGAAGAATGAAAGACTTCAAATATACCAGTGAACTTCGCACTGCCCAAGTTAGGTTAAGACAAGACATGGTGTCTGGCTTAAGAATGAGAGCTCAATGGCAGCAGGCTGCAGCTCCCAAGCTGCTGTGTACATAATGGTAATATGCTGTAGGGTGAAGAGCGTTACAATATTAGTCTTCAAAGGCTGGGAACGAAACGGCATCGGGCTTCAGGGACGACATAAAACCATTACATTCTAGGCTTCAAGGTGAAGGATTTAAATAAAAAGGCGAAGCCTTCAGGAACTTGGGGGTCACCGGGTTTTGTTAAAGACTTCATTGCGGGGAGTTTGTGGGTGAAGGACTACACTGTGGCAAGAGTGTGAGGAAAAAAAATTTACTTAAGTATATAAGTGCAAACCTCATAGGAACAGGATACGTTTCGGACATGAGAACTTCATGTGTTCAGGGTGAGACACTTTCCTCCGTCAAGCAGACTTGACTGGCCTTCATGATAGTAGAGAGTCCTATACCTCACTGCAAACCAGGACTGACTAGAACCCCTCCTTGAAGAACAGCTTGAACTAAAATCTCCACAGAAACGTCCAACGCCCTCTTATTTACATGCCAGCAACTGCAGTTATGTAAATGAAAATTCGCTCAATAACTGTGTATATATGCATCACTAAGCAGTGACGTGTAATTTTTAAGTGAATCAACGGGTTTTAGCCTAGCTCGCGCTCCGGTCTCACTTCGCTCCTGAATAAGCGTGCAACATAATCAGTCCAAGTCTCGCAAAATCTGTAAACGCCACCACACACGTATACTAAATTTTCATCCAAATGAAAACATTCCCTGTTGTCTACGACATTATTCATTCTTTATGTGATCATGCATGCACCTACATACGTATACTGAGAGGTCATCAAACCAGTACTTTTGACACCTCAAATTAATATCCTATATCCGTTTGTTATTCTTCATGCTGCGTGAATAACGTATTTTTTTATTCACCTGGCATAAAGAATAACAAACGGATATAGTACACTAAAAACATGTACTACTACATTTCTGATATAATGTGAATACAAATATGCTTTGCAATTTCGCATGACAAAATAGTCCTATTATAACTGTATATTATTGTGGAACAATATTTTCAAATTATATACAATAAATTAATGAAAAAAACAGCTATCTTTCAGTAATTTTTACTGAAGTAAAGAGCAATGGTTATTTTTTCCATAATTAGCTCTAGGTTAAGTAAGAATAGCGCCTCGATGTTGTTATTAGTTCTTTTTTATAGACTGATTCACGCATGGAACCAATATCTATTGTCTATTCATTCTGAGTCTAGACAATCATTACTTACCTACCATGTTCGTGTACAGCAAATGTTTTCACTTGGATGCTAATCATGAAACGAGTTTTGTTTGTATCGTCAAAAAAAAAAAAAATTTAGCATACAATGTATCTAAGAAAAAATGTATTTATCTGCAAGAAATGTTATATGCTGGATATAAATGCTGATAAATCCCGCACCAATGACATCCACATCAATTTAGTAACATCTTAATATAGGTTCTTACACGTTTTGGAAGTTTTATTTTTTTCTTATAAAACCTGTACGTGGTCTGCACGTTCAAACCAGAAATCGAATCGGACTGTGCGGAGGAAAAACTGATTTCAGGAAAGAAACGTTACCAAATCATCAATAAAATTAAGCTCTAGCAATAATGGACACTTCAAAACAAATCATAAATTACCTCAGAACACGGTACGTTTCAGAGTTTTGGAATGAAGAAATCCTAGCCGAAAATTCAGCCTTATAGCTACATCAACTGTCAACTTCTGTCGGCTTTACTAAAACATCAAAGATTATGCAAACAATTTGCAACCAACGTGATTCCTCAAAGGCATGTACATAACTGATATCTCTTTGATAAAGGTGGCAAATGGATTTTTACTGTCGACAGAAAGACTCTTGCGTACAGTACGCAAAAATTATAAGATGCTTATGTCGATGAGGTGATATTCATCAATTTGAATGTCATACACGAATCTTGTGTAACAAAATCAGATCGCTTTCATTGCTCTCATCGACCAAAACTGTGAATCACAACATTCTACATCACTAATATTAGTTCACAAAATTCTGTAAAGGAAAATTCAGCGAGCGTTTCTATTCAAATGTTTTTCCTTAACCTGTACAACAACGTCCCTATGAGGTTTTACATGCAGTTCTACACCTCTAGCCACCTAAAGAAAGTTAGAGAAATTAGTTCAGTTCTATTTAAACTAAACTTGACTTATTCTAACCTTAAATAGGGCAGCTTACATAACTTTCATATAATACATTAGGTCGGTAGAACTTCGAGAAAATTCGTTACACATAACCCCACGCTTTCCATGATCTTCAAAGCCCTCCCCACTTTCTGGGCCTCAATACTTTTTTTTTGGGGGGGGAGGGAAGGAAAGTGAACTCACTGGGTATGGAGGTCATACTCTATTCACACATTTTTCATTACTAGTATTAAATCAATCGCCCAATGAAATAAATAGATAGCACAAAAGAGAATTTATAATTACCAAAGTTCCATCCGGTATGTTGAGCAAGGTAGGTCACTAATTACCCTTCCTATCAAATAACATAAATATGTTAACAATTGGCTGTGGAGTTTTCCCTCGCATGTCAGTAATGAGAACAAAGCGCAAGCGAGGTATTCTTCCGTATTCAAGCCAAGCCTAACCTTGCTTCATAAAATTCTGTGAATACAAAAAATATAAATCGATTGCGCTTAATGTGAACCGCTGGTAATTGAGCTTACGAAAAATTTCCACTTTTAAATCCGATTTCGATCATTTCCGACCACTTACTGCAACAATATATCATGGACAAACAAGAACACGATTCCAGTTATCATCGTCTGTACATTAATAAGCTGATTCACCTACAAATTACATTATTCTTCAAAAAATCGCTTAGTTTCCACAATTTATTACAAAAAAAATGAGTAGTTCTCAGAGTCAACAGTCGACCAGGAGAGACCAGCAAGTCCTGTAATAACCTAGCGTGTTATTGCTCGTCTGGCTTACACCATTTATCTTAAGAATAACAACTCTTGCTCAGGTTGATTAAGCACATTCCAGAAACCAGAACATAAACTGTTTTTTCTTTTTGTACTAACCCTTCGTGTTCTGCTGTTCTCTGTTCTTGATTCAGGTTCCATTTTCGGAGGAGACTTCATCCCAGTGGAGTCCTGTGATATATATTAAACACTTTTCGCGTTCTGTTGTGTTAAGTTGGTGTTGGCTATGTCTGTAAGTCATTAGCAGTAAATAAGACACTTTACACGCGCGGTATGTGGAGGCTTACAAATCTCCTTTGTATTTTGCCTTGCAAAGGCAGCATCTTTGAGTCCAGATCACTGCTAAGTCAACAATGAATGCAATTTTCGTTCAAGGTTTGACGACCAAGACAAATATCAATTTTATGGGAATATTTATGCATTTAATAGATATCCGTATTTTCCTTTTATTTTTTGTAATTTTCTTATGTTTTGACGTATGGATTTTGTTCACGATAGCGAGTATGATTAACATTAGGCACATATTTCTAATAAGTCGTAAACTTAAAAGAATCAACAGATATGTTTACCAAATAGACAAGGTTCTTATCTAAACAGTATCCATATAACATTCCTTTTATATATATATATATATATATATATATATATATATATATATATATATATATATAAAAAATTTTCATCCTTTTGCATTAAAGGTTTATGATTACCGGCTAAAAAACGGACTAATTGGCACATCGTTACCCAGTAACCTATATTAGTTGCCGTTTCTGATTAGTTCTTTCCAGTTACGAATTCAAAAAGTTTTTTTTTTTTCCTTTCAACTTAGACATCAAAATCATTAGTAAAATGTTTTGCTTAATCATGCGTTGGCTGCATGTGTTCCCTTGATATTTGCATGCGGTCGCTTGCTGTTTCGTGACTCATTATGATAAAAAATACTTTACGCGTAGCACAGGGGAAAACAAAGAGATGTGTAACATTCCAAATTCAGGGAAGGCTTCAGATATAGATTCTTACATTAGAGGAGAATGGATATTGCTCCGTCGGGAATGCAGTTGAGCTATGGAGAAAAATCATTGATAAAAAGGTTAACGAAGATGGTGGTATACGGTACATCTTGTGATTACTGTCCCACTAATCAAAATGGGGAAATATGGCAATATATAGCTAAAAGTATCAATGAACATAAAACTGATACACATTCATTCTAAAACATCGAATGCATTTGTCAACTCATACAAGCACAGCCAACTTACCAAGTTGGCAGCTGAAGTAATGCATAGATGATTGAATAAGCTTGAATGAGGAAAGCCTTGGAAGCGGCCCCCATATACATACGAAAACTGACCCATCACGGAGAGGGCTTCATACGAAGTTACAAAGGTGGTGGCGACAATCGATCATATTGAGTGGATGAAGCCGGGTGCAGGAAGAGCAAACCGGCCGGGAGGAGTAAAGTCCAGCGGGGTAAGGAGTGACTGACGATATGTGCTTTATACGAAAACAGTACAAAAGCAGCTATATATATATATATATATATATATATATATATATATATATATATATATATATCAAAGGAGCTAAGGGAAATATCTCTGAAAACTTTTCTTGTTACAAATACCTCTTTCAAGAATCAGGAAAAGACTATAATGGTTGGCAACATTTCTCTAAGCGGTGACAGCTAACTAGATACTCTACGCTTGAAAAAGGTGCAATGGTAACAGGATAAATAAATTTCATCTGCAGGAAGATGGATATCAAGATAGTTAAATTTACTGGCTGCATCGTTCTTACCGCACTTTTTTTTATGGCCATTAACTTGCAGAGAATTTTGCACGTAAATGCTTTTAATACCTTCACGCTGGCTATAAGTCTTCTGTCTCCAGTCTGACATGTAATCTACAAAACCCAGGACCGAATCAATCAACCCCACAGTCTCCCTGTGGCCAGAAGGAGGTGCAGATTCGTTAAGCTACTGCCAGCTCAAACCATGCCTGTTTTCTCGGTTCCAGCCACACCTATTCTGCCTGCTCAAGCCACGCTGTAAATCCCAGCGCCATCACACCCTCTTGCAATAACCACATCCCAGTCAGCCCACCACCAGTTTGGCCGGTCCCAGCACACACAGCTCGTAGCAGCAAAGCGATCATACACTCAGCATTGTTGTGACGCCACAGAGGCGATACTGCCCTCCCAACTTCCTCGTATCTTTGGCCTCCTCAACAAACCTGGTTTCTTATCTGCCCAGCCATGCATTTTGCTGCCACCTTATGCCCTCCACAGTCAGGCCTGACCACATACCTGGCAACCCCAGACACAATGAACCAGAGTGGCCGCCACCTGCTCACCGCCGTCTACCATCCTCAGTAAAACCTAACATTAACAGTACCATTATCTTTCACGGTTTGATTTCTCACACTGTCTGCATGTGACGCCGTAAAACAGGTGATGCACTGTGTGAAGTACGCGAACTTGGTATGAGGCGAGGGTCAAGATGGTGTTGGGTCCTACTAGTGAGCTGACCTGCAACCCTCACTCAACTTCTATGGAGGTTTGATCTCGTGTCACCTTTTTGATCACTCCTTCCTTACCCTTTCAGGTAGTGGTCTGGCATGTCGTCAGGCTGATGTCTCTTGTTTTTATACCCGAGATAACCGCGTCCAAATATGGCATGCCAGTACTCCAGCACCGGGATGATGCATGAAGAGAGGGTAATATAAGGCAGGCTAAGCAAGACAGACAGACCAGGTTCAGTGGCCATCACAGAAGGATTCAGCCAGGGGCCCGAGCTATTGCAATCGTGATGATGTACACTAAAATACGCTTCTTCTTCATACGAACTGACTCCCAACACAAAATAAAAATACATTTACCTATAATTTAGAAATGAGACAATTTCATCATACAGTTCATGGTGAAGGTAACCAAAATTCGAATGGAATGTCCAATCGTCTTTGCAAAACTAAAGCATTATTCCGAAAACATGTTAAATATCACTGTTACGACTAACTGTCCTCATTTGAAACTAGCTATATTCAGGACTGACATCTTGTATTAAGTACAATTAATGTGCCCTAAGTGTTTTCATTTATATATAAGGACGTCATTTATCACGCTCCACCCAGCAGGTGGAGGACATTCAGCCAGAACTACTTTTTCTGTAAGAGAATAATGTGGCAGAGGAGGGTGTGGTGGCGGCGTCTGGTAGGTGCACAAACCTTGCCATGAACGGGGTGGGGTTGGCGCACTGCAGCAGGTTACCGTGGACATGACACGGTTGCTCGTGGCCACAACAGTATCTTCGGATAATGTCAACGTCAGCCGTAACACTGACAGCATACAAGGGTACCACTATTATCATCGTGATGCCCACGTCACTCGCTGCAGGAGCACCGACCTCTCCCACGTCCCGACTAGACTAGGCTACCGGCAGACGCTGCGGTGACCCTTTGCACAGACACACGCTCTCTCCTGCTGGTGGTCCACTTGCTGCCTCTTCACAGCCTCAAGGGCCACAATGAGGTGCAATGACCATTAAACCCGAGCGGACAACTAGGGAGCGCGCCTCATGTCATACTGTATATTTAGAGGGCAGTGAGTGGCCGAGCAGGAGGTGTTGTCAATCATGACATAACACCCGCTTGGTAACCTGCACTTAATTGACTAAACTACAACAGCAGATACTCTCCCCTCCCCCGTCAAGTTCCTCTCCCCCAACCCAGGGTGCTGTCTTTTTATTTTCCACCCCACCCACACGCGGGGTGCTAACATCAAGTCCAAAAACATACACTCTCTCTCCATCTCACGCACAACACATGACAACACGTTACTCACACGACCTGTTATTCTTACGCTTATATTTTCCTGAGGGAAGCACTACGAGCTAGCTTCACCTAGTGGCACAATTACATTGTACGTGCTTGTAAGTATAAATACCCTGAATGAAAAATGAGTGGTTGAAAGAACTTAAGAACCAAGACGCCAACGTGAAGAAATACAACAAGACTTGCTTGGGAAGAACGAACCACACACGTCAAGAATGGTGCCAGAAATATGAAGGATGAGGTAAGATGGGACGAGTCTCGTGAGAAGCCCTCATACTACCCACAACTACAGGAAAAGAAATTAAAGTTAAGATGGAAGGCTACACTTTCAAAATAAAGACGACTGTAGCATTTTACATGTCACACATGGAAACTGGATTAGAGTCATAGTGATGTACAAAAGACTTCCATAGAAACGAAAATGTGAACAAGTGGGATACTGAAAAGCCTATTTAGTAATTATATGAGGTTAACAGATGGCGATGGGACTCTCATGAGTATTTAGCTCCAACTCATATACATAAATACACTACTAGTAATAACTCCAAATCCGAAATGGCCGTCATCAGGTTAATGACGGACATTTTGAGCTTCATAGTTGGTGCTTATGTAGCTTTACAATCCCATTATTTACTATATCCATAACCACAAAACTTAACTTACTGTATTTTCATGATAAAAACAAAATGGTGATAATATACATCTAGCGTCAGGAACCGTAGTGACAGACATTATTTAAAGAGAAAAAAAAAATCCTCGAGCACCTACAGCAGCAGAAAAAATTCTCTTTGCACAGATAACGTCGTCACTAACCATCTTGTCTGGCAACAAAAAGTGCTCTCCTTGATGGACAACGTGCAAATTATATTTTCCTCATCTCTATTTGTTCAGTATCGCGAGCTTTTGAAAAATATTGATTCAAAATCATTTAACAGTTGTTACTTAAATCATTATTTATGTATTCGCTTTTTGGGTGAGACGACACTCGTTTTCCCTTTGTGTTAGTCCTAAAATAAATGTCTTATATATTCTTAAAGCGAAACTTCTATAAACAAGTAAAAAAACAAAATCCCTCTCTGAGCAAGATCGGTATGAGTGCGAGGAATGACAGGCGGCAGGCGGGAGGGGTGGTGACAGAAGGCGCTGCAGGAGACAAGAGCGACATCCATCTGTCGTCTCCCTCCATTATTTCTTCACGTACCAGTTATGTTCGTTAGACCACAACAACGTTGCGAGACATGAACGACCGAACACCATGGGGACGTAAAGATTAAGAGAGGATAATGAATGTGTACATAATCAACACTAAAACGACCGAAATACTCATATTTATATGGGAGTTGATTGAGGAAACCCAGCCCTTGCCATGGGAGGAGACGACCGCTTTCCTCAACACGCTATACTTCCTCCCACTTGTCCTCACGCCACTTTAATACCTCGCCACAATTCATCGTAGATAATAGAGGCGGCATGAAATATGCTGTGTGATATAATGGTGATGTATAGCATGTAGTTATCCTGGCATTATCTGGCTTCATCAGGAGTAAAATAATGCAGCCAACTGTAAGCTCTTTAATTGAGCAATTATGTAAATGTTTGTGCGCCAGAATGTGATTCACATGCTATTTTGTATTCAATTAGTATGTGCATTCATTGCCAGCGGGGTCGTGGCGTTCCTGCTATTTTATCTTTGTTCCCTTTGTTCCCATGATATTAAATACCCGGATCATAATTCATCCATCCGGTCGTGAACAAGCACCACAATCAAACATTTGGCTTTATTTAATATCAAATTATTTGTATATATATATAATGTGTGTGAATAATATTTGCGTTACCGAGAGACTTTTACTCTAGAGATATTCCCCGTCCCTTAACGTTCCCTATTTATATCGTCATTTATATATGTATGCACCCACACTTTCGTCTATGCCAGTAACCCATCTATCGATCACCCTCCATGGAAGGATGAACGCCTGGGTTGGGTGTAGGCCGACTGTGTCCACGCCCAGGATTCCAACCCATGCCGGTCTGGCCCATAGCAAGTTATGATCAGTATCGCGAACCACTTCACCACATAAGCACAGTACGTTCAGTTATTGACTATGCAGCACCCATTCTAGTTTTGTATAGTAAAAAGGATATTCAGAGGTTGGAAGTAATTCAAAATGAGGCACTAAGAATAGTGTTAGGGTGTCAACGT
>JAYMFT010161780.1:0-12410 GCA_038088735.1 Panulirus argus | reverse complement strand
ATTTCAATTAGGGCCCGGCCTTGATGTGGACTTTTGTCCGTGACTGGAGCCTTCAACATAAAAAAAAAAAAAAATACTCTTCTGATTATAATATGAAAAATGTAAAATCACAAAATTTCCCTGTGTATCCCACAACGGTTTTTCATGTAATTAAGTAATTTAAGTAAAGTACAATTGCATCAGTAATTACAGGATTCAACTCGTTTCAATTTTACCCAATTATCTCCAAGTATCCTATAATCCCGTGGAGAATGTCTCCGAATTTCCCCACAAGAGAACATAACACAAGTTGCCCATTTTCTATTTAACCTTTGGACACTGCAGACTCAAGGCTCACCTGGATGTTCCTCGAGGTGACGAGGCGACCACGGTAGTGTAGCGGCGCTTGCGTGACGTGCTGGTTAATGTTGAACACCTCGTGTCTCATCCACACGTAATATCCACCAACTTGCTCCAGCCGCCGCCGGAAATTTGGGTGGAGAAACTCTCCACTTGCGTCTTGACGATCTACAACATCTTCCTGAAGAATTGTATCACAGATGGTTTTTGTAGCATTCAGTATCTATTACATTTTATGGAATAATGTTCATTAAAGGTCAGCTTATGGTATTTTTTAATTAATGTCATATCCAAGCTTCTGGTCACATGAGCGGGATGGTGGAAGATCTTTGCAAATGAAATAAAAAAAACTGTGGATGTATAAGAGCTCTATAAATCCTTTCATTAGTTTGTACTGCACTGCAGTCTTTCTATCTGACATTTCACATTGCTCTAGCGGTCTTTTTACCCGGCAGGTCGACAGTGATGTGACCTGCCGAGTAGAAAGTGATTCATATGCATTCTGTCTCTGTGGCGATGCCAAGAACCTCCTGTGTGGCCGCTGGGGGTCTGGGACTTACCTTGATCTTGTTCCTGATGTAGGCCACGGGTGGGGTCCCAGAAAGACGCAAGAGGAGGGTCTCCACGCCCGGGTTGTTTGGCGTCTCCATGGCTGCCCGTACCGTCACGCCCGTCATCTCCTCCACGCCGTCCATGGCTTGCATGGCCCACATCTCCACTGCCGCCCGCCAAAACTTAATGCCTGTCAAGAAACAAAGGGGTTAGGAAAATTCTCCTTTTGCAGTGATATTTCATAATATAAAAATGATAGACAAGTCGATGAATATACCTTTCGACAAAAAAAAAAAGGTTGTCACCAGAAGGATCACATACAAATAGCTTTTTAAATGAGAATCACTGTAATCACAAAATAGAAGAAGACCCTAATTACGTGTAAAAACTGTAAAAGTAGTCCGGAAGAACATGAAATAATTTCATATATGAACCATAATACATTCAAATGAACCTATGTCAGTGTTTAGATAATCTAGTACACTTCGGCACTAAAGTATTAAGAAACAAAGGATTCTATGTTGTTGCTCTTGTTGAGATAACTACAACCTACCCACAACACTAGGGTGACGAAAATCTTTAAGAGCCTATCACCCACCGCTTATCTAGACCCATCGTTATCAGAGAATTTAACGAATCCGGAAACTGTTATGTTCTTGAGTAACATGGGTTGCCACACTGCTCCTATTCCTGTACCTAGATAGATGCTCGGAACAAAAATGCAATAGCATTTTCAAGCAAAGAGTGCGGTACGTACCCGTGTAGAGGAGGAAAAGGACGGGCGACACGCAGAGGAAGGCCATGAAGGACGCGACGGTCGTGGCAAACTTGAGGAGTGACAAGCGCGCCTCCAGAATGCGGGCCACATGGACGGTCTGCCCCCACGCCCGTAGAGCCCAATCCCAGCGATGCCCATCTCGCCTGTAAGTGGAGGCACGCCGGTATTTCCTGAAGTAAGAAATAAGGGCAATGGTTAGAGGACAAGCGAAGGATGTAAGATTCGGCGACTGTCAAAGGTTCGAAGTGCAATATTAAGACAAGGTCAGGCGGTAAACAAACGCTGTGGATATATAGAGCAAGTTAAGGTGAACAGGAGTTACTGTAAGGTGTGGATCAAGAAGACGAGTCGATCATAAATGTATATAAGTAAAGGAACTGAATCAGACGATATATATTAAATGTATATAAGTAAAGGAACTGAATCAGACGATATATAAAAGACTGTAAGAAAAGAATGAAGATCAGAGCGCAGAATCTTGTAAAGGATTAATTACAACAGAAGTGGAAAAAACCTATGGTTACACAATAAAATTGGTAGCTGTCTCAGTATTTATCAGTATCAGATACTTTTTTCTATCACTATCCAACATAATGCCCTAGAAGAGCTTAGTTAAGCGTTCCTGTCGTATGACCTGACGCCCCGAGTCAGCAAAAAGCTTCCTCGCTCATGATTGGTCTCATCCATTTCTCATCGTATTCTCATCATACTAAACTCTATCCGCAGCTGAGCTTTCTATCTCCTTTAAACACACACACACACACACACACAAAGGTTAGAGGACTTAAATTTGCCCATTGAGGAAATGGAAGTTAACATTATAAATATCTTGCTATGATGAATCGCTTTTGCTTGCTTTCGACCCCAAGTCACTGAAGGCTATACAAACGCAGATTTTAATTCCCTCATCAGGATACGTAGTAACTGAGTTGATATATACGTGTCAACCACGCTGGCACACTATTGTATCTTGAAAATACATGTCCCTCTAGAAGTGCTGATGCTTAACCCTATGCCGAGTCCGAGTCCACGGCGTTATCCGTCACAGAACTATCATATAAAAGAAGTTTGGAGTCACCTGTAATGCGCTTGTCAAAACAAAGTCGAGTGCCTTGAGATAAGAGAGCAGCCAGCCTTGTTACACATGGTGTATCAGTGAAGTGTCAAGAAACCTTCGTATTTGTTTTCGTGGCATCTACACAAAGGATCAAGGACATTAATGTGTTGGTCATGGGATGACTTGTCACAGAGCCGGTACAACCCAGTATGAAGGTACTTGCGGTCAGTTTCCGACACGTACAGTGGTTCTCGAGATTTTGTAGTGGGAGACCATGGAAAACCAGTAGTCTTTCTTCATGATGGGACACAAATATATCCCTCTTCCCATACAGTAGCTGATTGACATGTGAGTATGGAACAGTATGCCAGCCTAGCCCAGCGACTGTCGATTGGGAAGAAAACACCGCAACAGATGCTGCTTCAAGTGCTGACGTTTTGTTATTTTGCAAGACTACTGACAACGGCCGGCCGCCCAATGAGGCTTGCAATGTTTTTGGTGACGTCAGATGTTGCTGGGCTGGCGAGACAATGAATACCGCCAGTGAGAGTGTGGGGCCGAGGATACGTCCCAAAGGGGACGGCAAATCAGTTCTCGAGCCACTGATACGAGAGATAAGCGACAGACATCGACCTCTATGACAATGACTGAACTTTATTCTGATAAGTAGAGTCCAGGAGAGGGAGGGGAAGTGGACAGACTGGGAAAGGGTGAACGTGTCTAGAGGTCGTGTGTGTGTCTGGGTGTTTGCATAATAAATTATATATATATATATATATATATATATATTCCCACACTCGCAGTACCACTTGTAGATGGTACCTGTCGCGCTATCAATATATACATTTTTTTTTAACAGGTGATCTCGAATATTGTCGTTATCTCTTGTGCACACTAAGGGGCTGCGCTGCGCTTCAGAGGTCACTGACGCAGGCACGCATACGCGCACACACACACACACACACACACACACACGCACGCACGCACACACACACACACACACCATGGTGTAGCGTAGTAGTTAGAGTTACCGAGTCAACATGGCCAGTCCATCGTCGGATCCGCATAGGTTCGAATTCTGTGGGTAGGAGTCGGCCCACACCCAACCCACTGTATACCCTCTAGTCTAGCACATTAACGGTAGATAAGGGAACCGCGAGAGTCAGCAGTTTGCGACAGCTTCACTTCAGTAATATTGAGACAGTCTGTGGTGGGGTGATGGGTGAGCAGAGTTGATGGGGTGAGGGGTTCGCAGAATTGGTGGTTGGGTAAGTGGTGGGATTTGGGGTGGGTACCATTTCTCTGAACCAAGCCTCAAAACACCATCGCCTTCCGATATCTTGTTTACATGCCTGATAAAACGAATAAATAATCCTCGAGATTAACCGGAATAAGAGTTACTTTTTGTATTCATACATCATGTCCATTACCACGGTACTTATTCCTCACGGTATGTACTCATACAGACAACATTTGTACGAAAAATATTGATATTTAACATAATACTGTACCATCTCGTTAGGCTGACAAGCTCTTGCCAGATGTCTGGAAAAGTTTAGTGTAAACAACTTCATAATACGCACTTGGTTATCGGTAATATATTATCTGGGGCTACATAGATTATTACATCTTCTGGTAAACAGATAGCTATATGGAGCTGGAATTATTACACACACATACACACACAGGAGTACATACATACGAGGTTAAGAGACGGGCCAACACGACAGTAAAGCTGTCTTCTCGTAAAACACAAATAATCTTATATATATATATACGCCGTATTTGTTCTCCGATTCCCCGCTTTTACGAGATAGCGCAAAAAAACAGACATAACTGCAGTTTTTGCTCACATCAACTCTCCAGCTGTCATGTAAAAAGCTCCGAAGCTAGAGCCCATCATCCATAGCCAAGTCCAGAGATCATTTCCGTGATCTACCCTGAACGGTCTAGTATAAAGTTGTACAGTAATAGGACGAAGGCCAAACAACAAACAGTCTCAGACAAAAAATTGTAACTTTTCGCTTCCAGTTTTCTGATACGTACAATAAATTTACGGAATTATGGGTAACGAAAAGCTGATGTGGCATTAAATACAATTATATACTAAGAACGATATCCTGTTGACTCTCTATCAAGGAATAAAGGATTAAAACTGAAAAAAATGAACTGACTGGCAGGTCACATGCCATCCACAGACAGACATTTACATAATATAAACCAAGAATTATCACATTTAAGATGCATTTCATACAAGCGATAAAAATAATGAGGTTGTATAATTCCTATCACCATCGTGGTCTCATATACACTGTTTCTGTTCGTCGCTAGCATCTAATCATCACATAATGATGTCATCAGATTAGATGATGTATGAACTCTGACACTTTCGGGTACATCCGACACGGTGATGTACAGCTAAAATTGGGGTTGTGTACACTTGAGATGGCGGTGTACACCTGAGATTGTGCAGTACACCTAAGACGATGTACATCTGAGTAAGTGTTGATTACTATTTGTGTGTGTCATAGAGAGAGTTTTACATTCATATTGACCCGTTTCTTGACCTTGCATTTGTAGTATGTCAGTACTCCTGTGTGTATACACACACATACCCCAGCCTAAGCCAATTATACATTTCTCAACCAGCCGCAAGGGGAGCATGAACAGTTGGGTTGATAATGGGCAAATTGCCGAGCCCAAGATTCGAACCCGGCTTGGCTCGTGCGTGAATCATGGTCATCGAAGCTAACCACTAACCAAGAAATCCCGTGGTATAGTGGTTAGTTTGCATTACTTTCTTTTTATCTATTTCTTTTTATTTTTTGGGGGGTTATACCCGAGACGGTGGTGTACCTCAGACACGTGATACGGTGGTGCAGTGAGCTGGGGTGAGGCGGGGGTTTGGCGGTGCCTCAACACAGGTGGGTCACATCGTGTGATGTAACCTGACCAACCACCAGCTAACCCAAGCAACCTCAATTCATCTGTCTCCCCACTTTCCTTACCCTAGATGTCTTATCTACGTTCATAACCATCAGTTACCTCACATCCCCAACCCTACACCACATCTGCGGTCCAGATGACCTGTACCAAACAGCGTCTGATAACCATAAACTTCTCGCTACGCAGTCAAATCTCCGTCACTAGGCTATTTAAATGCCTTCCCGCCTGACACCCAAGCACCTCATTTCAGTTGGAATAGCTCTATCTTGCCTTCTCGCCTTACATATAAGCACATCATCCCATTTGGGTTAATAACCGTTGTTTATCTTATTATCTTAGTATTATTTATCTCTTGCCTAGAAATCTGTAATTAGGATAAATGCCTATGATTTACTACTACTTGTGGCGCATACGAGGATAATTATCATGGTGCAGTAGGCAGCTAGATCAAGTGTGCTGAAGATATTTCTAATTGCAGTAGTTTTAATATTGCAATTGCTTTGGAAAATGATCTAGTGCAATTCTCTACAGTCAATGCTAATATGCTTTTCTTTTTCCTTTTTATTCTCTTGTATCTGCATTTACGGTTTTTCGTCAAAGTTCCTGTATCAATCTGTTCTAATGAATAATTCTTTTTTAAAAAGAATTATTGATTTTACGAGTAACACTGTTACGAGTGCTCATAAATACTTGCGGCAAGCAGTTGGAATTAAGAGAAACGTCAGGGCTTATACAATGGGCTAAGTGGCCCGTGTACAAGATCACCAGGCTTGGAGTCGGGGTGTTGCCACGTACATGCCACAAACTTCCCAGGCTTGCCAAATATTGTTACCCAAGACTTCAGAAATCATTAACAAAACGATTGATTTCCTTTTCTAACACTAAAAATTTTTATCGGAATAGTGTGCAAGAGGAGACTTTGCCACGAGTGTAAAACTCGCTTCCCTTGTTGCATAAACAAGCTATCATAATACTGGTACAGTCTAATTACAAGATAATGAAACTAAACAATTTACGCTGATGCAAGTATGGATGTGTGATGACAATGCTTGATGTAGGATGTATGATGAGAATGATGTAGAGTGTTAATGTGAGGAAGAACGAGAAATTTTGGACAATTTGAAGATCTACCGACTGTAGGCTTACTCAACCCTAGCTATCATATCTTTTATGGTGATATGTAGCAGAGGGCAAATGTTTGTTAGGCCTCAACAGGCTCTAGATCTCTTGAGAAGGGCGTTACGACCCTTGAGTATTGTTGATAGCGCTACTTTTTCATCAAAAGTCAAGACCAAAGTCCAGGTCATCATATCCAAGGTTTACGACGACGTAGCGAAGGGTCGTACCGTTGTTCTCGAGAGGCACCGACATACCATAGTAGAATAGGCGACCCTCGGTTCACTGAACAGAGTAGACTTTACATGCATTATCTACTACTAGAGCATGCTTAATGTGAAAAATAATGTATCATCATTTTTAGATGACCTCTGGTGTAATGAATCCTGATAAACTTTTCTATTAGATTCCTACATTTTCTCTCATGATTATAGAAAATACAATGACTTGAGTTCTTGAATTGTTTGACGTTATTCTCTGGTCTTCTTCACTACGTACAATTTTTTTCCAAAATTGTTTGTAGGTACATGAGAATTACTACCGGTCGATTCTCATTAGACTTAAATTAAATTGTGCCAATTTTATCATTAGCAATGAAGAACATTTAACTGGAACTTATGCATACAGCCCAAACTAAGTTTGATCCAAACCTGTCATGATAATCTCGTTGGGTCTTAAGAGTGACAATGTTAGCCTTAGCTCTCGGGGCTTGAAAATGTTATCATAGAATAAATATCCCATGATTTATGAGTGAAAAAAAAACGAAATAAATTTCTTACAAGTACCGTATATATTAGCTTTCTATTCTAACCGACAATATTGGATGGCCTCCAAAGACCATTTCTAATCTTGTCACACTACAGTCGCGTGAGGAAATACTCTTGCCTCAGTACACAGATACTTGCCCTATATCTTGTAGCTTAATCTTCTTTAAGTAGGCTATACCGTGTAAGGTCTTGTCGAAATTTTAATATTACTCTTCTCCAATGTATACTATTTTAGGCTGAAACTATAATAATAATAATAATAAGTTATTATTATTATTATTATCATTATCAATATCATTATCGTCACTATTGTAATCATTTTCATTACCATTATACATCATTTCCTTTATCTATATTATCAAAACTCCCTAAAATTATCGACCAAATGATAAATGAGTAATTATTATTATTATCACCAGCATAAACAAACTTATCAATGGAGATGTTCGAGAGCAGCAAGAAGTGATCATCACAAGAGCAGACAGCTAACGGCGACGTTGGCGCAATGAACAATGAGCAGCGGCAGTTGTTACACAACCCACAAGTAAAAATAAAGACATGCATACGCACTCCGTTTTCTAAACGCGTCTTGGGGAGCAGCTGGGCGAGGCTGCGACTTGTGCAAACTGTTAAGTCGAGCTCTTTGTACGTACCAGGTTCCTCATGCTCCAGATCTTCGGCTGTATACTTCCTCCAGAATAATGATATCAAGTATAATGTCCTTAAGCTGATGTGGTTTACTTGTACTAGAAAAATGGAAGACTTCCGTCAAGATCCTTTGAGAATGAATTTGATACAAAAATTTGTGATTTATGTGAATAATGCACAAAGTGATTGGTTCATTTGCTTTAGTATGGAAATAATTTGATAATATCATTGGCTTTTAAAGTGAAGGGTTGACATATTTGCCAACAAACGCACGGACATTTAGACAAAAATGTGGACAACAATTACCAAACGTTATTTGATATTCTAATTCACACTGTACTAAATTGTAAGACCAATGTGGCATACGAACTCTGCAGTATTTTAGTCACTAGCAAAGACAGCCATTGACGGGGATTTCTCATTTAAGTCTAGAAACATTCACTGCATTACTTTCTCTTAAATTAGCCATGCATAGAGTCGGGGAATTATACAGTCAGAACTCCGAATGTTCAATTTTTCAAAATACCCGAGAGGGTACTAACGGAAGGCCTACTGCAGTCACTACTCACACGACGTGCATGGTGTGTCCGGTCGGTTGGTGTTTAGTCTCTTGGCTTGGACGAGCAGCGAAGCTCATATCCTAACGTAGATTTCCTGGATTTGCATAGCGTCAGGTACCTCTGTCAAAGATCAGTTATCCAGTGATGACTTTCTTATCTACTGTAGGAACATTGAAAAATCAACGGAATTCAGTGCATTCTCTTCCGTAGATATGATGGGTTCAAATTCATTGTTCTAATGTCTTCACAGACTGCTCGTTGGAAAATGTCCAGTTTGCCTCGTTTGTTTTGTTGGGACAGATGTGAATGAAGACGTTACTCCTTGATCGATAAAGTGGTACAAGTCAACGACACAGATTGCACAAGATTAACCAACACCAAGGCTGTCGAACATGACAAAAGAATGTCAATCATACTTCCGTAGGTGTTCACAGGCTTTAAATATTATCTTGAGAGTGTCTGATCGTCTTCTGTGTGGGATTTCTTATCCATCGTAAATCCCATCCGCCAAATGGACAGACGCGACCTGAGACCACTGAGCGGACGTGCCGTTGGCTCCGGTACCTTCCCCCGGCTGCTGGTCAAGTCCCACTGAGACTCTCACCTTCCCGATGCGTCTCCCCCCCAGCCCCAGGCGCGGTGATCATTCCCCTCCTTCACAACTTATCAGTAGCTGACCACCACTGGACACCTCCCCGCCCACCTGATAATGATGAAATAATCGCACGTTAGCCTGATGCAGAGTTAATGGAGTTTCGTAAGCACACTTACGTAAGGCGAAGTCGAAGACCTACTATAGTTGTCATAGAAACACTAATCTCCCACGTTTTATCAAGAGTAAATTATTTTTTTATTTCTTGCGAAAGCGTATCTATAAATCTGCATTTAAGTATGTAAAACCATCTACCGTTCAGCTTCTCATACTAGATATGTATCTATCTGTGTGCTGCTTCTATATTTTCAAAATAAATAACAAAAGATCACGATTATTAATACCAAAACCAAGGTCGGGTCACCAGGTCAACTAATAACGACAGACCTGCATCTTAAAGGACAGACTGTGAAGGGTCGGTTAGTTAATTAGGAAAGTTATGAGTTCCACAGTCTACCCGAGGAACAAAAGAAGCAGACGTCAAATCAGTCAAATATCGAGTTGCCATCTTACATCTGTGGAACGCAGTGGCCTGTCGAGTGCTCCTTTGTCTAGACAGAAGAGGAGGTACACAAGCTGGCTAGCCAGCTCCATACAAATCGTTCTGTTTCTCCAATTCTTCTCACGCATATTCTTCAAAGCAGACAAACACCTGATCCACACATCCTCTACCATTTTACCTAAAACAACGCTCTTCGTCCCAAGTCTGATGTGCTTTCAACGACCCGTTCAATCTCCATTCGAACCATACAGCTTACCGATACACTAAAAAAGATATAGGGATAATACCTCTGTAAATCGAATATTCTCCTTTTTCCCCTTGCCTTTATAAAATGGCACTATGCATGCATTCCGCCAATCTTAATGCACCTCACCATGATCTGTACATACACCGAAAATCCAAATTAAGCCATCGCCAACACACTCACCCCCATTCTTAAGAAATTCAGCTGACATATCACTCATTCAGCCTTCTTGCCACATTTCATATTACGCAAAACTTTCAGCACCTCTTCTCTTTTCATCAAACCACTTGCCACGATGACTCTCACCTCGCATACCTCCCCGACCCGTACATCCTACATGTGTCACCCTATCATCAAATATATTACCCAATCCTACAGAATGCTCACTTCATCTCTTCACATCATTACTGTCTGTTATAACTTCCCCTTTTGTCCCCTTCACAGATGTTCCCATTTGTTCTCTTGTTTTTCTCTCACTATTACCCACCTTCAAAAACATCTTTAAATTTGCTGATACTCGGCCTCTCCCTCCCATTTGTCCTCTTTTTCAGCCGTTGTACCTTCTTCTCGACCTCATGCCGCTTTCTCTTGCACATGTCTCGATTACTCGCACTTTTTCCTGTAAGTACCGCCCATACACCTCTCATCTCTTTCTCAAGCAATTTTACTTCGTCATCCCACCACTCACAACCCCTTCTCACCTGCTCATCTCCCACATACCATACATCTCTCGTATACGTCAGCACTGCTTGCCAAAATACCTCCCATTCCTCACTCTAGTCTTGTTTACTCTCACCCTTTGCCATTCTAGAATCAATCTCTCCTGGTATTTTTTCACACGTTTCATATCGCTATATAATAGATATCTAGAGCACATTATTAATATTCAGACCAAAAATACAAGTTCTTAAAGCTCTGAATACACTATAAATTCTATAAACACGTCACATTTAGATTTACAAAAGGAAAATTTGGAGACACCAAGGATCCTACACTCACTAACGTGCAAAAAAAAAAATAACGAATAAATCATGAAATATGCGTTACGAAAGTAGGTTGAAGGAGGACAGATGAAATATTGTTACATAAACTGCCATATCAATAACAAACGAAAATTGTAGAGTGTTAATGGGTTTACAGCGTAAAGTAAAGGTGGCAAGTGAGAAGGTACTATGCAGTGACGCGCATGGTGTTATGCAAGTAAACAGAATGACTGGTTGGCCAAAGACCTTTGAGGAATGTCATTTAGCCCGCTACCCTCTTTGATTTTTGACTGTATAATGTTCCTATACAATGATCTTATGGGAACTCTCCAAACCTACTGGAAAACATATATAGGTAACTAAAGAAAACAAATAAAAGAGAAAATAATATGTAAATCTTGGACCAGAAAAGTAGACGTGGTTATATTGTCAATATGACGGCAAACACCACCCATTGGGTAGAGCATCCACTGGTGCAGCTGCCAGAAGTACTGCAAAAGGATAGGATAGATTAGAGATAGGCCTTCACCTTGGTATGCAATACATACATAAGATAAGAAGTATTAAACGTCGGTAATCCGTCAGCTCGACACTACACCAGAATCAACTCCAGATACATACCGCTCCTTCTTCGGCCAGCTGTGCAATGAGGGGTCCAACACACAACAGGCACAAAGGAAAAGCAGGCACAACTCTGAAGCCAGCCACGATACAGATCCGAACCGACGAATCACTTCTATCATCAACTGAATTTTGGTTATATAGAGAGTGATCTGAAGCTTCGCTACGGTTTCGATCGGCTAAAATTGAAGATTTGGACAGCAGTTGGTTTCAACGACAGAATAGCCCATCTTAATCATTTTCCTTCTTATCAACAGTTATGGGCGGAGAAAGAGGAAAACCAGTAGTTTAATTCTTCTGCGTACCTAAGAAGAATTGCCTACTGGTTTTCACTTGTGTTTGGTTCTACCCCTGCTATGAACTTTGTCCAGCTTGTTGGTAGTCTGGCCAGCAATTGTTAACAAGGGGTTTAAAGTGTGTCCTCTAGCTGTTTAATTACTTACTTGCAAGAAATGCGTTAGCAAAACAAGGACCGTTTGGTATTTATCGTTTAGAAAACTTGCGTTATATATATATATATATATATATATATATATATATATATATATATATATATATATATATTTATTTATTTATTTTTTCATACATATTTGCCATTTCCCGCATTAGCGAAGTAGCGTTAAGAACAGAGGACTGAACCTTATA
>JAYMFT010161769.1:0-12411 GCA_038088735.1 Panulirus argus | reverse complement strand
CCAGAAGCATGTCACACTCTCCCTCCTCCTCCCTCTCCTCCCAGAAGCATGCCACACTCTCCCTCCACCTCCTCCTTCCAGAAGCATGCCACACTCTCCCTCTTTCCTCTCCTCCCAAAAGCATGCCACACTCTCCCTCCACCTCCTTCTCCCAGAAACATTCCACACTCTCCCTACTCCTTCCTCTCCTCCCAGAAGGATGCCACACTCTCCCTCCACCTCCTTCTCCTCCCAGAAGCATGCCACACTCTCCCTCCTCCTTCCTCTCCCGGAAGCATGCCATACTCTCCCTTCACCTCCCTCTCCTCCCAGAAGCATGTCACACTCTCCCTCCTCCTTACTCTCCTCCCAGAAGCATGCCACAATGTGCCTCCTCCTTCCTCTCCTCCCAGAAGCATGCCACACTCTCCCTCCACCTCCTTCTCCTCCCAGAAGCATGTCACACTCTCCCTCCTCCCTCCCCTCCTCCCAGAAGCATGCCACACTCTCCGTCCTTCTTCCATTCCCCAGAAGCATACCACACTCTCTCTCCTCCTCTCTCTCCTCCCAGATATATGCCACATTCTCCCTCCTCCTTCCTCTCCCGGAAGCATGCCACATTCTTCCTTCTCCTTCCTCTCCTCTCAGAAGCATACCACACCGTCCCACCCCTGACACCAGAGTATGCCGCACACACCAGAAGCATGTCACAACCTCCTCCTCCCGCCTGAAGCATTCCACATATATCCTCCCTTCCCCCTCCCACCAGAAGCATGCCACACAAACACTCCGTTCTCCCTCCCACTTAAAGCATGCCACACACACACACACACACACACACACACACACACACACACACACCCTCCTAACCCCTCCCTCTAGAAGCATACCATACGCACCCTTCCATTGCACCAGGTTTTCTTCAGTGTAGGAGCATGTGATGTGATTGATGCTTCGCAGGTAACCAGAGAGCTGACTGATCATGTAGGTGCGCTGCCGGAGATGTAAGTACAAAACCGTCCATGTTTGGTTGTGAGCATGGGTTGTGAGCGGTACTTTGTTCGTGTCACACTACCACGTAAGACCTGCTCATCAATATGTGCTGTGAGCTATTAATACCTTTTCTACGTCATTCCTACTACAGGACCTGCTCACCAGCATGTGCTGTTAGCAGTAGACTCGCTATATCATTCCTACAAGAGGACCTACCCAACAGCATGTGCTCTGGGCATTATCCTCTCTATATCATTCCTTCTACAGTACCTGCTCACCTGCATGTGCTGTGTGCATTACCCTCCCTGTGTCATTCCTATTGCAGGATCTGCTCACCAGCAGTATTTTAGAGTCTTGGATTTTCCTTATTTTGGGGTGTTCATTTATTATTAGTATGATATATTTGTATCATATTGCGTATGTGTTAGTGTTTGTGATTTTACGTGTGTGTGTGTGTGTGTGTGTTATTGCCAGCTTTTATGTACTGTACAGGGAGGGAGATCTACACTAGTGGAACACCATCTCTTGAACTTTCTCTACAATTGTATATATTTTTTTTAATCATTAAAATGCCGTTCACAGTTTGTCTTTTCAGTTTTTTCCACTCATTACTCTAAGCTTTTGCTGTAAAATTCTTTACATCGTAAACAAATCTTTCACTTTATGCCCTTTTTTTTTTCTTTTCATCTTTCATAGAACTTCTCTCTGTCTTTGTCATCAGACCGGTTTGAAAACATAAAAGGTTGTGATCAGGTAACCATGGTGGACAAATTTAAGGCCCCTAACCTATCCCTCTAACTCTGTTAGTTCTTTGTGCTTCTTTAAGAGTGATAACCAACCAGAGAAGCATTTTGTAGTTTAGAGCCTAATGTAGGATATTAACACCTCGCTGAATGAACAGTATCTCTATCGATGTTGTTGAATAGAATTCTGATAGTTGCCAGCAGGCAGTTTGTCTTTCTTTCATAATCTTCTTAAGGTGAGACTCTTGGCGAGAGAGACAGATTCCTGCTGTTTTATTTTACTGTTAGATGACATTCATATCTAGGCCTCCTCTTTGTCCCATACCCATTACTTTACTTTGGTTGAATTTCATCGACCATGTATCACACCAAGTATAGAGATTGTCTAGGTTCCCTTGTAAGTTAATGCAATCCTCTGCGTTTTACTTTTGGCATCATCTACAGACATTTTCAGGAAGGAGTCCAGACTTAAATCAAGAAGAGCAATGGTTACCTCATCCCATTTCGAGAAGCCTTCTCTGACATGCGTCCGTTGTTGCCATCCACTTTGATGATAATCTTTCCATAAAAGAGGTCAACTCCTTACCCCTACCTGAAGGTCTAGATTCTTTACCGGTCTCCTATTTGGTACGATGTTAAATGCTTCCTTGTAGTCCAGATGAGCACAATACCCCCAGCCTCCCCTTTTGTCCAAAGCGGAGTTCGCTCTCTTCATAGAAATGTAAGAGACTTGTCACACATGCCCTCCTTCTTCCCTGAAACCCTCTAGTGTCTCAGGTTGTTTCTCCTCAGCAAGAAGTTACCCATTTGTTTTCTGCTCATCTTTCTAAGTTGCCTTATAGATGACCCTCGTTAGGAAAACCGGTTTTCTTTCATATGGATAGGTATGGTGTTTGCCCTCTTCACGTCTCTTGGTGCTGTGCCTTTCTCCAGTGTCAAAAGTGAACACAGTTGCTCTATGATGCACGGCGTTAAGAGCCAGGGCATGAAGTGTAAGAGTCACTGCAACCCAACCCATAAACCCCCCCACACACACTCATACTCCCCCACGCTGCTCACAGTGTGGGAGGGCAATGACCCCCATCAAATAGTAGGGTTGGGGGTGGAATATCTGCACACATCTTCATCACATATAGAAATTTCATCAGAACCATGAGCTTTATACGGGTCAAGACCCTATACTATTTTGCTTTTTGTCTTGCTAAGATATTTCATCCCTTTCCAAGACCCTTCTCCAGTCCACCTCACTGGTTGTGGGGATGGAGTATCGTGCTCAGTAAAAACGCTTATGTTTTTCACTTCCTCGCAAATTTTTGCATCATCCACTACATCTCCTCTCTCTGAATCCTGTGGCCTGATTAGCTGGTCTTTAATTGGCATATTTATCGTGATATGTTTATTTAAACGATTTAGGTTATCTCCGATCTTGTTTGCAATATTCTTTTCAGAATTTTTTTTTTTACATTTTTTTTTCTATCTTGCTTTACCTCTCCCTTATCCTCGTAAACCTTAACAAATGCTGGCTGGCTGGGGTGCTGCCTGGACCTACGCCATGGCACATCGCGAAGCTCTTTTGTTTTTTGACATCATATGTGGAACCACATCTTCCTCTGTCAAGTTTATCTCTGTATTTAGACTGATGGTAACCGGTTATGTTCCCGTTCCTTCTTTGAAGGTTTCAGAAAACCTTCCACCGCAATGGCCTCGTTCATGGCTGCTACTAGCCTCCACTTTCCAGCTTATGTTTTCAGAAGTCGTTGTTCTTTGTGGTTTCCACTGTTATATCTCATTTTTTTCACGTCCTCATATACCATATAAGTCATACACGACCTTTGAATCATCAGTATTTCCGGTTGGTGTGTCTTGTATGATGTTCTCAGTTTTCATTTTACGATAACGAACCCAATTGGCTCACCGACATGCTGAGAGAGGACAGTTTCCTGTATACACACTTATGAACTTGATGGTTTTGATCAAGTCATTCCTTGCTCCTCTTTTTTACCACTGTGGGAAGATTTATGGCCTTAAACCTTTCACCCTATGTGTGTGTGTGTGTGTGTGTGTGTGTGTATGTGTGTTTACGTGAGTCTGTCTCTGCAAATATTTGTATGTCTTTCTGGTTATGCTAGTGTTTTTGTGTATGTTTCTCTGTTGTTCTCCTGTGAGTTCTTGTTTGTGCCCGCGTGTATGTGTGTGCCATTAGTCATTTGTGTTCTTGTTGTTGTGATTGGTATTTCTGTGTTGCGGGGAGAGAGTTTACACTTGTGTTGCCCCGTGTTTTAACCTTGTGTGTATTTGCCATGCGTGTTTACACAAACACACGAGTGTGAAACTCCCTCCCTGCACGGTATAAATAGGTAATAACAGACATACGCAACAAACAAATACACATACACACCAGCCTAAGCTGTGGATGTGTTAATGACTGTTTTATCGTTGCTGTACATGTGTGTACACGTGTGTGTATTTGACGAGCGTGTTCGTTTTAGTGTGTTAGTACATGTGTGAGAGAGAGACCGTTTGCTTGCGTGTTTGTGTGTGTTTGTGTGTGTGTGTGTGTGTGTGAGAGAGAGAGAGAGAGTGTAGGTGCGCTGGTGTTAGTGATCGTCCTTAGGTGTGGTAGTCAGCCAGCAGATGACGGAAGGTCCTGTCTCCCCCACCCACCAGGTAAGTCCTGAGCATGAACCATGGTAACATTATTATCTGTGTTTTTCTCGTTTTACTGCAGCACTGTATTTGCCGTTCATGATTCCCATCCCCTCCCTGCATACTCACCGAGCATGCCATTCAGTGTCTTATGTGTTCCATTCTTTTCCTCTTTGCATGTCTGTTACCTGTGGACTCTCCCGGCCCATCGTCAATGGTTCCGTTGGTTACCTTATCTTGTTTTTCTGTGTTATTATCTCCATTGCATCATTTTCATTCATTTTAAATGTTTGAATGTTTTAATTTTCGTATAATATATATATATATATATATATATATATATATATATATATATATATATATATATATATTGTATTATGGGTGATAAAATTGTCCACTGGACTTACATATGTGTGTTGGTTGTGGTGTGTGGGTGTAGCAAACGGATCACCTGCAGCACCAGTGGGAGGACACCTCCTACACCACCCCAACCTTCTGTGACCACTGTGGCTCCATGATGCACGGCGTCAAGAGCCAGGGCATGAAGTGCAAGAGTGAGTAACCCAACCCCATAACCCACCGCACCCTCTCCCTCATTCACCTCCACGCTACATGCTGTAGGGGGGGAGGGGGCGATTACCCTCACGATATGTACCTTCTTGTTCTTTGGGGGGTTATAACCCCATCTGATACACACACACATACAAATGAAGTTCCTCATAATACATAAACCTGCCACACACTGTGGGGGACTATAACCCCACCTTATATACAACCTCTTACCATACACAGTGGGGGAACTGTTACCCCACCTAATACACCTCCACACCACATAATGAGGTGTAACTATAACTCCCACCTGAAACACTTTCATGTTACACACTGAGCGAACCGTAACCCCACCTAATACATCTCCACGCCACTTACTGTTGGAGAACTATAACCACTGCATAATACTCTGCGTTGGGGATATGAAGATTGTAGCCCCACCTGTTCAAAATACATCATCTCGCCGTGTATTTCCTTCACGAGTGATGACACAACATCGACCTCTGACAATCGTGTGTTAGTTCAACCTTGACATTTATTTACTGGGAAATGTAACAGAATCCACCTGTTTTAACCAGAGATTGATTGGATGTACAGATTGTGTCTCTGAAAACCTCCAGGCCACAAAAAGCTTCCGGCATCGTTATTTTCCTGGGTTATACATTTCCAGGGTTTTGTACTCTGGAATGAACCACAAATATTGGCATATTCACCGGCCGGCATTACCCTGAACACACTGGTAAACAGAAAATGGCCGCCCGGTTCTAATCGTCCTTTCCGGAGTTCCTACACTGACGCCATGTGAGGCACGACTCGCTCACACTGACGCCATGTGAGGAACGACTGGCCCACACTGACGCCATTTGAGGAACGACTCGTTCACACTGACCGCATGTGAGGTATGACTCGCTCACACTGACGCCATGTGAGGAACGACTTGCCCACACTGACGCCATGTGAGGAACGACTCGCTCAAATTGATGCCATGTGAGGAACGATTCCTCCACACCTAACGCCATGTGAGGAACGACTTGCCCACACTGACGCCATGTGAGGAACGACTTGCTCACACTGACGCCATGTGAGGAACGATTCTCCTACACTAACGCCATGTGAGGAACGACTTGCCCACACTGACGTCATGTGAGGAACGACTCATTCACACTGACGCCATGTGAGGAACGACTCGCTCACACTGACGCCATGTGGGAACGATTCGTCTACATTAACACCATGTGAGGAACGACTTGCTCACACTGACGCCATTTGAGGAACGACTCGATCACACTGACGCCATGTGAGGAACGACTCGCTCACACTGAGCCATGTGAGGAACGACTCGCTCACACTAACGCCATGTGAGGAACGACTCGTCACACTGATGCAGTGTGAGGAACGACTCGCTCACGCTGACGCCATGTGAGGAACGACTTGCTTACACTGCCACCATGTGAGGAACGACTCGCTCACACTGACGCCATGTAAAGGTATGATTCACTCACACTCACGCGATGTGAGGAATGACTTGCCCACACTGACGCCAAGTGAGGAACGACTCGCTCACACTGACTCCATGTGAGGAACGACTCGCTCACACTGACGCCATGTGAGACACGATTAGCTCACACTGACGCCATGTGAGGAAAGACTCGCCCACGCTAACGCCATGTGAGGAACGACTCGCTCACACTGACGCCATATGAGGAACTGCTAGCTCACACTGTCTCCATGTGAGGAACGACTCGCCCACACTGACGCCATGTGAGGAACGACTGCTCACACTGTCGCCATGTGAGGAACGATTCGCCCACACTGACGCCATGTGAGGAACGACTCGCTCACTGACGCCATGTGAGGCACGACTTGCACACACTGACGCCAAGTGAGGCAGGACTCACTCACACTAACGCCGTGTGAGGGACAACTCGCTCACACTGACGCCATGTGAGGAACGATTCACTCACACTAACGCCATGTGAGGAACGACTCGCTCACACTAACCCCATGTGAGGAAAGACTCGCTCACACTGACGCCATGTGAGGCACGACTCGCTCACACTGACGCCATATGAGGCACGACTCGCTCACATTGACGCCATGTGAGGCACGACTCGCCCGCACTGACGCCATATGAGGAACGACTCGCTCACTCTGACGCCATGTGAGGCACGACTCGCCCGCACTGACGCCATATGAGGCACGAACAACACGCACACACTGACGCCATGCGAGGCACCACACACACACACACACACACACACACACACACACACACACACTAACGCCATGTGAGACACGAACAATACACACTGACGCAATGTAAAACACGAACCACACACTCTGACGCCATGTGAGGCTCGAATCACACATACGCACTGACGCCATGTGAGGCACGACCTACACACACTGCCATGTGAAGCACGACCCACACACACTGACGCCATGTGAGGCACGACCCACACTGACGTTATTGAGGCATGACCCACACACTGCCTCTTTTAACGCACGACCAACACACTAACGCCGTTTGAATTACGATCTACAGGGACGCGTTAAGGGGTACGACCTGCACTGATAGTGTGAGGTACGGTCTACCAACTGACATAATGGGAGGGACAATCCTCACACTGTTGTCATGTTGGGAACGACCTACATGGTGACATCATGTGCGGCACGACCCGCACACTGACACCGTGTGAGTCATGGCCCAAAAGCTGACTCCGTGTGACGTTCAACCTACACTGACACCATAAGGAGCACGACCTACACTGTGACGCCGTGTGAGGGACGACCTCCACTGACGCATTAAGGGGCACGACCCGCTCTGACGATCTGTACACCAGTCCCACGTGATGCACGACCCACACGCTGAGGCCGTGTGAAGGCTGACTCGCATACTAACTTCAGGTAAGGCTCGACTCAGGCACTTAATGAATGAGGCACGACCCATGCTATGGTAGCTATGAGAGAAGACCTGCATAATGAGGACAGGCTCACCTACACTGAATCTAAGTAAGGCACGACCAATACACTGACGCCATGTGAGAAAGGACCCACACTGACGCCTTGCCAGGCACGACCCATACACTGACGCCGTATGAAGCATGACCCACATACTAACGCCATGTGAGGCACGACATACGTATTAACACCATGTTTTGCTCGACTTTAACTGACGCCATGTGACGCACATCCCACACACTGACGCCATGTGAGGTACGACCCGTACATTGACGCCTGGTGAGACAACCCGAACTCTGACGTCAATTGAGGCAAGACCCGCACACTAATGCCGTATGGGTTACGACTTACACTGATGACCTGTGAAGTACGACCTGCATTATTCCATGAGCAACACAACCCAGTTACTGATGCCATGTGAAGTACGACGTACACTTACGCAATGATCGGCACGACTTGCATGCTGACTCCATGTGAGGTACGACCAACACACTGATGCCATAAGAGGCATGACCCACACTGTTATCCTGAGGTATTACTCATATACTGATGCCATGTGTGGGAAGACCTATACACTGACACAAGGAATGAATCGTAAAGAAAGTTTGTGAGGCACGATCCACACGCTGACGCCATGTGACGTACGACCCAAACAGTGACGCTCCGCGTGACGCACACTGACAAGCTGCGAGAAATTACCCGTAAAGTGACACTATTTGAGTGGAGACTCACAATTGTACCAACTTAGGCACGCCACATACACTGACGCCATGTGAGGCACAATTCACACAGTGATTCCAAGTGAGGCTCGGCCCGAACACTGACCCTGTTTGACGCTCGACACACTGAACCTGTTTGACGCTAGACACGCTGACTCGTGTGAAGAACTACCCATACAGTAACGCCGTGTGTAGCGCGACCCACAGTGACGCCATTAGGAGGCGTCACCCACACGATGACGCCATATGGGACTCGACTTGCCTACTAACCCCATGTGATTCGCGACTTGCAAATTATGAGGTACGATCTGCAGTGACGCTCGGTGCCGAAGCCGTGTGGGACACGCCCAGACACTGGTGGCATATGAGGCACAACCCACACACTGACCCCGTGAGACATTAGACCTACATGCTAACGCCATGGAAGGCACGACTCGCACACTAACGCCTTGTGAGGTACGACCCAGAAGATGACGCAACGTCAAGCACGGTCCACACCCTGACACCGTGTGTGGTACGACCCACCAACGTCGGGTGTGGCACGATTCACTCTGACGTCGCCGAAGCCACGGCCTGAACTGACGCCGTAAGGAGTGCCACTCACATGCTGGTCCCATGTGAGGCGCGACTTAGGCTGACGCATTAAGGGACATGACCTGACGTTAGGCACGACCTCTACATTGACCCACGTGCAGAACGACCCACACATTAACCACACATCAGGGACGACCCATACGCTAACACCATGTGAGGCATAGCCCACACACTGACGCTGTGTGGAGCATAGAAACGCTAATGCCTTGTGAGGCATGACACACATACCGACGCCATGTGAAGCATGACACACACTAACTCTGTGTGAAGCGTGACACCCAGTGATGCCAGGTTAAGCTCGACTTACACACTTGCCAGATTAGGCACGACCCATGCCCCGACTTGTGAGGTAAGACCCCTACACTGACACCTTGTAAGGCACGACCTATACACTTAACGCCATGTGAGGCACGACCCTCACACTGACGTCATATGAGGCACTACCCATACACTGACGCAATGGAAGGCACGACCCACACACTGACGCCATATGAGGCACGACCTATACACAGACGCCATGTGAGGGACGACCTACACACAGACGCCATGTGATGGACTATCCCCACACTGACGCCATGGAAGGCACGACCCACACACTAACTCCATGTGAGGCACGACCAACTCACTGACGCCGTGTGAGGTACGACCCACATACTAACACCATGATACGACCCGCACATTGACGCACGCACCCCCACACTGTCGCTATGTGGGGTACGACTCATACACTGACGCCGTGTCGGACACGACCCACACAGTGACACCATGTGAGGCACTACCTATACACAGACGCCGTGTGAGGCACGACCCACACGCTGACGCCGTGTCGGACACGACCAACACACTGACGGTATTTAAGGTTGACTCACACACTGACGTCATGTGGGGCATGACCCATAGATTAGCTGGGAATGATAACGTTGCCGTGGTTATTAAGCCGGCAGGGCAGGTAAGTAGGTATCTGTTCTGAGGAAGTGGGTAGTGTTTCTTGGCTTCGCTGTAGCCTTTTGTGGAAAAGTTCGCGTGAGTTTAGGATGATTGGACAAATATTGTGTCTTACCCTGTGTTTACAGGGAGGGCAGTCTGGCTGAGGACTCTCTGCAGCCACTCATGTATAAGAGAAGGTCGGACCGTGAGTAGCGTGGGGTAGATAGTGTCATGGGAAAGGTAGCCACTTGCGGAACTGATGTAGCAAGTTCCCTCGCCTCCATCAGGAAGGGGCTGCCTCTCCTACACGTGAGTTATCTGTTGCAAACTTGTGGCCGGGGTGGCAGCCAGGCATTAGTGTGTGTGTGTGTGTGTGTGGAGTGTCCCTGATGGTGATGGAGTGACGCGAGGCCATGTTAGGGACCACCCCCAACTCTCCTGGACGCACGACTCGTTACCACCACGTTTGTCTGCCATCCGGTGCTTCTCATCCAGTGTACCGTCTACCAGCCAGTACCTTCACCCTGTGTAACGTGGCTTATCGTAAGGGTGGACATAGTGTGACCTTGTGTGACGACGGAGATGACTGTCCGTACTGGGGGACATGGTGTGACTTGGTACTGGAGATGTCTTAGGATGAAGGGCATATTAGCGTGCCCTTACACGAAGTCAAAGGTACTTAATAAATGTTATAGGGACGTGTGTGACGAGGGGACATATTGTGACCTGGTCAGAAGCCATAGGTGACACACCTTGAAGGGGGTACACTATGCCGTATTGTGAAGCCGGTGTACTGGCCACAAAGGAACATAGTGTGACATGACATGAAACCAGTGGATGCCATGAGGAGACATAGTTTGGCGTCCTGGGAAGCCGAAAGCCACACGTCTTAACTGGGAAATAGTGTGACCTTGTATGAAGCGAGAGGTGACCCGCCGTGAGAGAGGGAGGTGGGGAACATAGTGTAGTTATTGGAAGGTCAGAGGTCACTCCTCACTCTAGGGACATGTTGTGGTCTGGTGTGCAGTAAAAGTTATGATCTCGAATTTTTTTCATTTAACTCTTTGTTGTTAATTTATCACCAGAAACTCGTACAGTTTCGTCCAGGAACTTAACCTGTTATTTTCAAAAAGATCTTCTCAGTTAAAGGTGAACTGTTTTGTGTTGAATATGTCTCGGCGAAAATTACTCATTAGTATTTTTAGGTTAGTATGGATGAGATGCACCTGGGAGGAGGTGTTGGCATATGACGAGGGAGGTGATGCCTCTCCTCTCAACACATGGTGAAGGAGCGTGGGCAGTTCTTGTAGTGATGGGGAGATTGTGTGTGTTGGGAGTAGGAGGAGGACGGAAGCTGTGGTGGTGAGGAGGAAGGAGGGTAGCAGTGGAATGGGATGAAAGAGAGAGAGAGGAAGAGTGACTGGAGGAAAGAGACAGGTGAAACCAGCGGGTGAGGGTAGATTAGTTACTTATTTCAATCGCTTTATACAAGTCTAGGCGAGTGTATGACCGGTTCCAGAGGTTGGTTGAGAGCGTTTTATTCAATACTAATTGGGTTAGTAGCTGTTTGTATGTGCAGGCCGGTCTAGGACGAACCCTTGGCTGTGTTCATCACGCGCCTCTCCCTCCCCCTCCCCAACACCACCAGCAGCATCCTGCTCCCCAAGTGTGCTGGAGGGGGAGGAGGAGGAGGAGGAGGAGGAGGAAGCTGCTCCCTCTCACTAGGCGGCGGTGGCGCTATGAGTGGTTGCCTCTGCCGTCCGGACGACCGCCCCACCTTTGATCTTAATAGCGGGGGCGCGTGCTGAGGCCGGAGGAGACACTCCACGTGCACCAGACAAATATTGGCGTCTCTTAATGTACCTGGGGAGTCGCCCTCCCTCCCTCCACACACCAGTAGTAATCAGCCCGCGAAAGGCTTAATGTCTTGAAAATCGTCTGTAAAGACTGGAATGTCAGACTTAAGGAATGATAAGAGGGATAATTGGAAGATGGGTGGCTGGAATGATGTGGGAAAGAGAGTGATAGAGCGGTGCGGGCCATGCTGGGGACCACCCCCACTCTCCTGGACGCATTTTTTACTCACTCACTCATTCATCACCTCAACGTTTGTCTGCCATTCTGTGCTTCTCACCCTCTGTATAGTCTACCAGCCATTACGTTCACCTTGAGTACTGCCTACCTGCCAATACGTGGCTGGAGACTGGAAGTGGGATGGACATGATCATGAAAACAGTTTAGGAGGAATATATATATATATATATATATATATATATATATATATACAGGGTGTTCGAAAA
>JAYMFT010161758.1:0-12411 GCA_038088735.1 Panulirus argus | reverse complement strand
CCCCCCCCCTCTCTCTCTCTCTCTCTCTCTCTCTCTCTCTCTCTCTCTCTCTCTCTCTCTCTCTCTCTCTCGGCACCAGCCCTCTGTCACAGTTAAGCATCCCCGTCTCTCCAATTTTTCCATCCGTCGTTAGCTGTGCTGTGGAATTTTTCTCCCTTGCTGCTCTTCTGATCAGTCAGCCTGTTTGAGGTTTCGGCCCGTAGGCCTACAGACCGAACGCCCATATCCTAGCCGGTCGGGTACCCTCCGGGTAGCTGTTGGTCCAGGAGGCGTTTGAAGATTTCCACAGTTGCTTTGTGTGTCCGTATCCTTGTACGTTATCCCTCCCTGTCATTTTTTTCTCATGTCTCTTTCCTGATGCCTCGCTCCGTATTCCTTTTCATTCGGATTCATTCCGTCTCCCCACCTGACCTCCTCTCTTGCTCCTGTTCCCTTGCTTTTCATCCGTCTGTTCTTCTCTTTCATTTCTCCCATTCATCTACCTTCCCGTATTGCCCCCTCCCCATCTCATCTCTCTCCCTACATCCCTCCCTTTCAATCATCTCCACGACCAGCACTCTTTTTTTTTTTTCATTATTTCTTCCTTCATCTCCCCCTCCGTCACTCCGTTTCATTCACGCTTTTTTCCCTTATCCACGCTGCCCCTCCATCATCATCTTACATCTTTAGTACTCGAGCTGTGTGTGTGTGTCGTGCACATGCTTTTTACGTAGGTACACTTCATATCTTTTTATAAAACTCGTAGTTTTCAGATGTTCAGCTTAAAACACACCTTTGAACAAGTCCACAGCCGGGAGACGAAGGGACTGCATGGCCGGGCATGATCGCTGAGTGTGACGGGTGCTGACCCTTAGGTACGATGCCTGGACTCTGACCTGACCCTTAGATAAGGCACAAGAGCACCCCAGATGTCAGTAGAGGACTTTCGAACGAACCCTGCTCTTGACCTGTCGATAAGTGTAGTGCAGACTCACGCTTTAAAGCTCCTTTACGCAAGCAAACCGCCGAGAGCAGACGTGACCCTCGCCGCTGGAAGACAGGCAGCGATAAACAGAACCCAGGGATACGCAGTGGGCAGCCGTGCGCAGCCGAGGCAGACAAGACGGCGAACAATTATCCGGCGGTTACGTAAAAAAGATTCGTCAGTGGCAGCCGGTGGGCCGTGAGCCGGAGCCGCTGCTGTTGTGCTTGTTCAAGGGGAATATTAATGAAGAGCGTCGGGGTAAACATGCTGTCAGGCCTTCTGTGTAAGGCACGACCTGTGTCCCACCCCCCGGGTGTAGGTGGTGTGTAGTGCTGGAGGCGGTGGTGGAGGACAAGGCGTGTTTTACGCTCGTGCGATGGCCGGTTGGTTAGGTCGGTGCCGTGGCTGGTGGAGATACGTGGTGGTGCGTTTCACGGTTGTGTGATGGGTGGTTGATAAGGTTAATGCCGGAGCTAGTCAGGTCGGGATGAATTACACGGTTGCGTGATGGAAACAGGGGAGGAAGAATACTACCCTCGCATCTCCTCTGTGTCGAGGGCGACTGAATGGGATGGGGACCGGAAGGCCGGAAATTCTCTGCTCCTTTTTATTTCAGTTTCTTAAACTGGGGACAGAAGGAGCCAAACGAGAAATGCTCATCCTCCTCGAGGGCTCAGACTAGGCTGTCTGAATTGCTGTGGTTGTAACCAGGAACAGGAAGAACGGAGAGATGGGTAGTATGTTTAGGGAGAGGAATCTGGAATGTTCTGGCTCTGCGTGGAACTAACCTGAATGGAAAGGGGGAAATAATGGTTTGGGAATGGCTTGGGGTTAGATTTTGAGGTGAGCGTCAGAGCGAGGGCGAAGGAGGGGGAAGACACTCCAGCTGAAGGAGTAAATGGGAAGGACAAATAACTGGGGACTTCATTGGCCATGATGATCACACATGTGATATTTTGGAATGTAGAAACGTTATAGTGAAGACAAAGGGACCCACCCCTCCACCTGCTCAACTTTTTCTTGTGGAATGAAAAGGATAAGAATGACCAGGTATTAGGTAGGAAGCCTACTGCCATGGAAATTTTAAAAGAGTGTGAATGGGAAATAAGTTCCATGACAGTTGAATATATGGCTGGCCTGGGGTTGGATTCTGAAAAAAGAAATACGAGGATTAGTAATACTTAAGCGGCATTTATTTACTGGTAGCATATGTCATTGAAGTGTTCTTCTAACTTTGATATGAAGGAAATGATAGGCTCTGAATGCATAATGTCTGGAGGTAGAGTATAATCCGTGTTCTGCCATTTTGCAGTTGAAAAAGCTTCTGCCCACGGTGCTGTTACATCTCCTTCCCTTTACCTTCATTTCATTATTTTTGGTCTCCAAATCTCTGTCTGTGAAGAAATATTAATATGTTGTGTTGTCGAAATTAAATAATTCTTGGAATTCGTCTATTAGGTGCGCTTTGTTTTTCTCTCTCTCTTGAGGGGATTATTTTAGGTGCTTGAGTCTTTCCTCGTAAAGGTTATTTTTGTCGTTTGGTTTGATTGCTCTTCTCAGAATTCGTTCTAGTTTTTCCTCGTCTTTAATCAGGCTTAGTGACCAGAATTGGACATCGTATTCCACGTAAGGTCTGACAAAGGTCTGAGTAATGTTTTCTACGTCTTGTGGTTATTATTTCAAATTGTGAATCCTGGCATCCTGTTGGCTTTGTTGTGTGCCGCTAGGCATTGTATTCTGCATTTACGGTTTAATCTTTCACATCAAATAACGGTATACCAAGCGCCAAATTGCATTACTTTGCCTTTAGCTACGTTGTAATCCATTTGCCATGCATCTAACCACTTCATTATTTCTTTTATAAATCCTCTGAATCATCAGACTGTCTTCTTTTGACTGGACCATATATCCTAATTTCGTGAAAACTGAACATTTCGAATTTCTAGTGGTCCATACTGTTTCCAGGTCGTTGATGTAAATGATGAAAAGTATAGGTCCAAGGACCGAGCCTTGTGGTACCCGATTCGTCATGTGAAATCAGTTGAACACTTCCCATTTGATACAACTTATTGCTAGTCTGAGAACCAGTCGCCATCCATGAACAGATTCGTTTGTTTAAGCCCTGAACTTTAATTTTTTGCAAAGCAGTCTTTTATGTAATTGAAAAGTGCGTGGTACCAGCCGGCCGCTGAGCGATAGACAGTATTTCTTAACTCGAGTGGTATTCGTCGCAAAGAGGAGCACCGGATGTATCCTAGACTGGAACAAAACCAAGGAAAACCGCTCTCTTTTAAGCTTCTGAAGCCGTACATTTGTAAAAGTAAAGAAAATGTGCATCATTCCCTGGGAATAGCTGGTTAATGTTCCGTGGGCTAATGGTTACTTAGGGCGGGTGCCAGACTTTGGTTTGTTTATAGCACAATGATCATGCTCTTAATGGGTCTCTCTCTCTCTCTCTCTCTCTCTCTCTCTCTCTCTCTCTCTCTCTCTCTCTCTCTCTCTCTCTGGTGCCTTATATATTTTTTGAGAGCTGGGGTGGGTGGATATTAATGAGATATTTCTCAGACACCGCTGCTGTACCCGCCTCTCCCGAAGTCGCCCTCCTTCCCCAGCTGCACAAATTTCACGCTGCTCCCGTGGTAGCCCCGGGCAGCGGTAACAGCTTTAGTCAGTGGGAGTGTTGGTGCTGGGAGTGTGGCATGGTTCACCACCGCCATCACCTTATGTGTTGTGTGTCACGCCCATCCTCCTACACACATCTTGCTTACTCCCTTTTTACTTATCACTCCACCTCTGTTGTCTATCTTCTCCTGCCATCGTCCCTTACTCTCACGACGACGTTATGAATGCTTGGAGTTTTGGACAGTCGGAAAGGTTTTGCATCTATTTTGAACGTATTTTATCCCCTCAAGAGCAGCATGTTAATGGCCGCACATCCTGTCAGTGCCGCGCGACGATGCCTCCGGCGTTGTTCTTACGACACCAGTGTTGCCGTTTGCTCCAGCGCTGTCCCCGTCACCAGCCCTCCGCAGACAACACTTCATTTCCTCTTCTTTCCAATCTCTCTCTGAGACCGCCAGGGAGACTTCACCGTGGTATCAGCCTAAAGAGGTCCTTGGGTCGCAACAACGATGGTGTATTAGTGATATCCAATAAAATCCTTTTATGCTTTTTTTTTTTCTTCGGTGTCGCAAACTTTACGTTCTGAGGCTAAGTCAGCAGGTTGTGTGGAAGGCTTTTGGCGCTTACACTGCTTTGCAATTCATAGCAAGCGTTACCTCCCTCTCATTTAACGACACTGTCGGCAGGTGAATGGCTGTAAAGCCAAGATCCGTGCCTCATGTTATAAAATGTTATCGTGAGATATTTATTCCCTCTGATGTTGGCCCATGGTCAGTATCGCGGTCATGCCGTGCCCTTCCTCTGCCGACACCTGTTAGGTCGCAGGCCTCCTAGCTGGACCTCACACGTGCTCTTGCAAATCAAGGGTGTGTAGCCTGCATCTGCAGTACTCTTGTCTTCCTTCTTTCCTTTTTTTCGGCAAAGGAATGTATCAGCAAAATTATCTCATGATGGATAAACGTTTGCTACGTGTTATCTTTTATTTATTTATTTATTTATTTATTTATATATTTATTCAGATGAAGCATACGTTTTCTCACCCTTCAAACACAGTACAATTCCTCCGTGAACCTTACCTGCTTTTGTTGTGGTGTCTGCTACAGCCGTCGCTGCCCAGCAAACTTGTCTCTTCCGCACCATCTGCTTTCTTTGATTCTGGGTACCTCTCTTGGTACTTCCCCTCCCCATCTGCTGGTCCTTGCAGAACTACCGTTTTCTTCATTATTTCCCTTCTTCCTTCTAGCAGTTTTATAAATCGAGTGTTTAGCAAGACAAAAACTTTTAACTATATCATTTCCCCGCGCAGCTTCTCCTGGGAATGTGGAATGCCGAAGCTCCTGACGTATTGCACACATACCGTCAACAAGTTTTACCCAGGCGGAACAACTGCCTCATATTTTTGGTCCGTTTATCCTGGCTGCCGTGAGACTGTCACTGGTAGAACCTCGTGGTTTTAACTGGGAATAAACAGGAGACCAAGACTGTGGTATGAATACAAATCTCGTTAAAGGAGGTTGCTGTAAGACGCTGTGTTCAGGTGCAAGAGAATCCATGCGTTTTCTTCACGTGAGCCTCGGTAATCACTCGCCTGAACAATGGAAATAACGGGAAGCCGTCGTTCTGCCAAAAATACGAGAACTTATTTTGGAGATAAAATTCAGCTGACATGGAGACTTCACCGGGCACCAAAAATTTGTTAGTGGGGGGCTGAAGTGTTGCTGGAAATTGAATTTGCCTCGAATCTGCATCCATTTGCTACCGGACCCTGCATAAGAAAATGGTCGGAGCAAAAGCACAGTAGTGGATAGTTTTGACCCGAGGAGAGATCGCCGTACGTGTGTAACCGTTGCTCTGTATAGTAGAAATGAGGACAGGACAGGAGTAGTAACGCCAGAATTAAGGTGAGTTTGTTGAAATGACTAAGCTTGAGTATCCAGATCGGGGGATCATGGAACCATGAATAACTTAAAACGTCTCAGTCGACGGAAACACAAGGGGATCCACGGGTGAAGCTGGAGTGCAGCAGAGTGGAGTGCCCGACTGCGGCAATGAGACTGTCTCAGCTGGGCACTGTCAGCGCTGGGATACACCTCTGGATGGAGAGGCTGCACCTGAGTTCAGGCGACACCAGTGACAGAGGCAGGTCAGGCGCGGAGACCGGTCACGCTGCTGATCAGAGGACGGGCAGGCTGGGGAGCCATGGGGAGTAAGAGGGTATCACTGGGTGAAGTAGATACCGACGATAGAGGTTTGAAGGTCTTGTGATGTTAACTGCAAAGGGGTGAGCACGTAAGGGGTGACGATGTCAGAATGTCTACCGAATATATGAATCGCACGTAATATGGATCTGGATTTTTAAGTAGTTCTGGAGTGGAAAAGGCTGTTGGGAGGTGTTGTCTGGGAGCGCCATGTAAAGGGAAAGTGTGTGGTGTGTGAGTGATGGAATCCCAGATATTACATCGTCCGTACATATGGTGACACGGGGCGCTGATGCCGAACGTATGCTTTCTCTTCACGTTTAGTTATGTTGCTGCAGCTGTAGCCGATGCGTTAGACAGAGAGAACTGTTGGGTATCCAAACTTATTACGAGTGTTAGAGCGAAACATTTATGAGTAACTCGAGGAAAGGAAAATATGGATTGTGTTTTTCTCGTTCGGGGACTAGTGCGGCCCGCCTCAGGATGAGTGTGTGCTTCTTAAATTAATGATGCCAGAATTCTCATGTCACTGGTTCTTTGCAAAATTACGGCTGTCAGCGTGACATTACGAATGGAAAAAACGCGGTAGCCCATCGTCCAGCGACATGGAAGGAATCCGGACAATCGAAGTTGAAGGACTAGGCCTCCTTGATGGGACAACTGTGATAATAATTCCAGCAGCGAAGTGTTTGTCAAGGAGTTGTAGCTGCGCTGCCGGTCTCTGGCGAGAAGTTATAAGACCCCCAGAACGTCAAGATAATGAGTGCTGGGCGCAGGACATAAGCAGGAAGCATCTTCCAGACGCCGGGAAAATAAGCAAATTTGTAAATGAGAGTGTGGGTTCAGCTGGGATCGGGCGCAACAAAAACTTTAATTGGCTTGGGCCCGAGAATGGCTGGCGAGATAGTGGGACTCAGCCGGCCCTAATGACTCTCAGACCATCATTTTGTTTAATTAATTTAATTCTTGGGATTCATTTCTAGTTTACACTTTTGATGGAATTAATTTGATTGTTCACTTCGGTGAACGAGTGTTAATGGGGGGGAGGCTGAATAGGAAATGGACTGCATTGTTCTCTTGATTAGATGCTTGAGGATGCATTGAATGTAGGATCGCGGCGTGTGGTGGGCAGTGACGGAGGGTGTCGCTCGCAAGCCTACAGCCTCTCCTGTTGGTGCTAGCCTCTGTGTGTGTGTGTGTGTGTGTGTGTGTGTTTTGTAATTACCTCCGTGCACTGTACAAGGGAGGAGTTTTACACTCGTCTGTTATCTTGAACCTTCTCTGCTGTCCTGCGTGTCTAAAGCCTGTAGTTGTCTTCCATCTCATGGACCGGATGGCCACTTTTCAGCTTTTTTGGCCTCTTGAGCACAACGTTACCACGTATATGACCGAGATACTAGAACCCTAGGGTTTATGGTTGTGGATTTTCTACCTTAAGGGTCAGGTTGAAGGCCAGGCCATCACACTGAGGGGTCATACCGTCGTCCTGAAGGGTCGTAGCGTCGTGCTTTAGGTTCATACCTTCCTGCTGAAGGGGTTAGCGGGTGTTTGGGTGTGGAGCTGTGCGGTAAGCAGTGCTGCCCACACTTTCATGTGTTGGTGTCCCATACCATTGCTGGGTTCTATCAAACAAACGACAGTTAATGCGTATGTTCGTGTTCCCACGTCCTCTCCATCCTCCCTTAGGAGGAGGGCTATCTTGTATGTGATTATATAATGATTACTTGTTTGTATGTTACGGGGAGGGAATTGTTCACTCTTATGGCCTCATTGTATGGGTGCAGTTACATTTTCGTAATTACCTGTTCGTGCGATATGGGGAGAGAGTTGTATAGTCGTGGTGCCCCATCTCTCTAAGTTTTATTTACTTATGACGAGATCTTGCCATAATGCAGGCTCAGTGCATAGCGCTTGCTGCAGGAAAATTTGAAGTTAAGCATGAAATAGTCGTTTAACGTATGTTTAGGAATGTTATGTGTAATTTCTTGTATATAATGACCTATTTGTACTGCATGAGGAGGGAATCTTCCACACGTGGGGCACCATCTCTTGAACCCTCAGTAAGGATTTTGTTTGTTTTCCCAATTTAGTGTTTCCTCATTTAGTGTATTCCATTTATCCATTACTGTGAAAATAAAGAAGTACTACATTACATGTTTTTTCTTATCTAATGTATGGCCTGTGGATCCTCTAACCCGACATCTATCGTAGAGCTGTTCACTCTATACATCATTAAGTTGATAAAAAATTTAAAAGGTGGACAAATTTAAGGCATTAAGCCTTTCCCGGTAGCAGAGCTCTCTTAATTCGGGTACCTTCTTTGTTGCCCTCCTCTGGAGTTTCTCTTAGTTCTTTACTTATAATGAGATGTATGTATGTGTGTGGTCTGTGTGTGTGTGTGTGTGTGTGTGTGTGTGTGTGTGTGTGTGTGTGTCTTTAAGGTTGGAACATGCAAAAGAAATCCGAGGAACATGTTACTGCATATTATTTGCATTCGTTTCGATGACGATTTACTGCTTGTGCTTGGCCAGACCCTCATATTACAGACGAAGGCAAGACTCCAGGCTTGTGCCTTCCTTACGCTACGGTCACAAGAACCTGCTGGAGCGCCCACGGCGGACCCCACTTACCGCAAGAACTTACAACACTGTTGTACTGTGGAACGTGAAGCGCGTGTGCTATTCTTCCCACTGTCCACCTGCCAATAGGGTTGGTAGGTGTTTCATGACCTAGTGGCGGTATTAGAGGCATTGACCAAGCACTTGCATCAGTTTCGAGACGCTCACATGCTATGTCATCAACTCGGGGAGGAGTTAGGATTGTTTGTGTTCTGTAATATTTTGCTGTATAGTTGATTTACTGGACTCTAGATGTAATGTTAGGGATAATGAAGTGGCTTTAGAAAAAGAAAAGTGAAAATACAGTAATAACAGTGTGTACAAATGCGTGGCAAATTTTGGTCTGCGTAGGTGGCAACGCCTCTGATGAACGCCATGATGTATTACGTGCCGTCTGTATTGTGTATATAGCGAGCGTATACAAACACACAAGAATGCAAATGGCAGCAAACTTTGATGCACATCATGATATATTCTGCACCTCCCAGTTTGGCATAGAGCGAGGTTCCACATACGTGTGTACACGGAGCAAGACCGGCCGTAATGGCCCAACATCATCAGAGTGCAACTCGTACGCTGCATGACACTGGAACCAAAATATTCATCGTCATTATCAAACGTTCAACTTCAAAAACGCGGAAAGTATTAGTGGTGTATGATGATTATTTACTTTTAATGGCAAGTTCCCGAGGGCTGGTCACTCGCTCTTGTTTACCATTCCCGGTCATCATTGGGCGTTGAATTCTTCATATATTTTTTTTTCCCCCAAGCGGATGGAATAGCCGAACGTCAAACATAAATACATGTTATAATCATTTCCATTTTATTATTGGTGATCTACAAAAGGGCAGGGAGCGATTAACCTGGTGCTGGATGTAAATTATTGAAAAGTAGAGGGATGCTCTGGGTGGAATTGGCGATGCCCTTTGTTTCCGATGGTGGGTGCTGGGTGCTGTGAGCTGGTGTGCTTCCCTTGCGATGGGGTAAGCCCCTTCCGCACGGCGGTGCGTCCCCTCAGTACACGGTGGATAGATCCTTGACCTCTTGAGGGTACGATCCTCGAGTATGATGACCTAGCTTTTGTCCATATCAATAAGGATCATAATAAAAGCTGGAAGGCGGCGTCCAGCCTTTGGAATGATCCAGTCGCACCTGAACTCTCGGGTTCAACTCGGGACGGTCGAGAAAGTGTTCAAGTATTGTTAAGCTGACCGGACTTGGCTTTTCGATCGTAAGTTTTTGCTGGTGTACAACTTGGTTTATGGTTTCCGTCACGACCTAAGCAACTCAAGACTAAGGTCCTTATACAGATACTCTAATTTTTGTGTCTTTAATTGCATATTATTAAGTTCTAAGTGCTTAACCGGCTACATGGCTGGGCCATGAATGTCGCACGTTCTCGTGCGGCTCTTCAGTGTTCTAAGAATCGAATCCTGTGTGAATAATTACAAAATTACAATTCTGAATGCTCATGGAGATTAAGATTCTACAGATATTTAAGATACACATCCATCAAACATAGTACACAGTCACACGGAAGATAATGAGCACCACCCTTCAAAGCCCCGAAGCTCTACAATGGGGTGCCCATGGATCATTTATTTCTCCAACCCTCTTGGGTCTGTTTGCACGTAAATCTCTCTTCACCTCCCATAGAGCACACCGTAAAAATCCTCTCACATGCAGACGATCTCACAATCACCTCACCCTGACGCTTCTCAAGCAAAAAGAGACGTGCAACATTACATCATCAGTTAGAACATTGACTCACTCACTCCACACGGAAATCCACGGTCGAGGCCTTATCCCCGGACAGAAAAAGAGTAAAATACTGAGAATTAGTAAACTACAAAGATGCATGCTGTATGTCACCGCATGTTCACTCCGCTTCGCTGGACGCTGCACCATGTTCCACCTCGGTCGTCTGGGGTAACCCACCCTCCCCCAAGTCTCCTGCTCTTCCTTCTGTATTCTGTTTCTCCTAATTTCTCTGACGGTCTGGCTCACCGTCTCTGTGGGCCACATTTTGCATTTGTTTGCTCAGTTCTCTTATGTATTACTTCAGCCTCTTGCCGCCTATATAGGTGTCCATATTTGTGTGCGCGTGGACAAGAAGCACACTCTGTGTCCTTTGACGACGTGAATATCAGCTTTATATTCACAAATTCTCTTAGCTATACCACGATCCGTTTCCCCGTAATACATGGCCGAACATCTAGTGCTGATTTCCAGTATCTTGACTCTTCAGCACATCCACGGTGGAAGGCTCCATGTTCCCTGGAGACGTGCGTTGAGCCGCTGCCGCTGCCGTGCATCTGGCCGAACGAGCCAACGATTCGAGGGACGTCACTCATATCTGTTTTACGATATGATAAAGTATCATGATCGCTGTGTCAGCTGATAGGTGGGGAACATGTGGGCGCATATGTGTGTCGGTAAATGGTGCGGTTGGCTGGGTAGCAGAGGTAGCAAGGAGTTTCTGAAGTTAGCAGAGTATATGTTTGTAGTGAGGTGTATGTAGTAGTGTGACGTAGGCTGTGGTGAGATGTGAGCTAAGTGAAGGGAAGGGTGGGTTGTATGTAAAGTTGAGTGTAGGAATTATCTAAGTGTAGGGACGAGTGATGAATTGTAGACAGTAGGATGGACAGTGCTTGGTGTAGGCATAGCAGTAGGTAGAGTCTGGGCTAGGCCGGGATGAGCTGTAACACTAATGTAGGCCTGTGCGAGAAGTAGACACAGCTGTAGGATGAATTGAAGTGTAGGAAGACACGTCTGCTAGGTAAGGTGTTGGTAAGGGGAGATGGCGTGTGTGTGAGGTGTAGGCTCGGGTCAGGTGTAGGGAGAGCGGTGGGGGGGGGGGGGGGGGGTTGGCACACAAGGGGTGGGGGAGGAGGGGGAGGGGGATCCCGGGATAGGCGTACTCAAGAGCTCTCGTGGGCCGGGCGCTTAGTGGCTGCAATAGGTTAAAGAGGCTGGCGTGCCGCTGTGCTGCCCCTTCTCCCTTAACCTCTCAAGGCTTGCCTCTCTCACCCCTAGAACGCTGCCGCAGCTGCTTCTTTGGGCTGTGGGCGGGTCCAGCGCTCCTTCACCATTGTCTCCAGCCCTTAAGAGCCACGCCAGAGGTACATAGGGGTTTCAGACACACCTCAAAAGGTTGTCAATACTTTGTGGGTCACAGTTGTGTTCACAGGAGTCGGCCAGTGTTACTCTGAACACTTCCATTCTCTTCTTTCTTCGCTATTCCTCTCTCTTCCCTTACGTTTTCTCCTCTTCCTCTGATCATTTGTTTCTTTCCTTGTATTTTCGCTTCTTCCCTCCTTTTGGCTGTCGAGTCCGTGATTTGTCTCCTCTTCTCCGCTCGGGTCGAATCTGCCGTTTGCTCTTGCCATGGTGGCTGGTCGTGCCGGTTCTGAACCCCCGTCCCCCCAGTGCCTGACGTCCCCCCCACACGTCACCTCGCCTTCCCCGCCCTGGCCCCAGGCTTTCACCCCTTACGCTTGTGATAAGAGTAGAAAGGTTTTTTCCATGTGATGGCTTTTTATCAGCGGCTGCACACGTTATCTCAGGTTCAGTAATAACAACTACAGCTGGCATAGACGAGCGATTTACACGCTGGCACGCTTGGTTGGGGGAGAGAGAGAGAGAGAGAGAGAGAGAGAGAGAGAGAATACTTATGAATCAGACGTCTGGGCAAACTGTCGGCGTTCAGGCGAGAGTTAGGGAACCCACGTTGTCCGTGAGGTGTCAGTGTTGATATTTATCACGGGAGTACAGTGAGTAATTCTGGGTACAGCTCTCGACAGTGTTACTGGAAATTCAGAGAAGTGTCAGATAAGCTCGAGTTATAGTTGAAAGTCGACATTGTCTATAAAGAAAATAAGTTATGATTTAGTCGAAATTTGTGTGTGTGTGTGTGTGTGTGTGTGTGTGTGTGTGTGTGTCTGTGCGTGTGTGTGTGTCTGTGTGAGCTGGAGTGGAACTAGAGGTCAACTGTTTCTAAAACATTCAA
>JAYMFT010161747.1:0-12411 GCA_038088735.1 Panulirus argus | reverse complement strand
GACAGACCTTAAGCCACATAACATCAAAGTTTGGGGATTCAAGGTCCTTGAGGCGTGCAACAGGTGTGTTTACGTTGTTTATGTTTATATATACATGAGTATATATGTATATATGTATGTATATAAGCATGTGTTGGTATGTACATGTATGTATATGAGTGGATGGGTTTTTCTTCGTCTATTTCCTGATGCTACCATGCTGAAGTGGGAAACGGCAAATAAGTATAATAAATAAATAAATATAAATATAAGGTTTTAATAAGGATATTTATTGTATGTATAGATCATGTTGAGATGCCTAAGGATTGGCATAGAGCATGTATAGTGCCACTGTATAAAGGCAAGCGGGATAATGGTGAGTGTTCAAGCTACAGAGGTATAAGTTTGTTGAGTACAGCTGTTAAGTTGTATGGGAGGGTACTGGACTGACTGGGTGAAGGCATGTACAGAGCATCAGACTGGGAAGGAGCAGTGTGGTTTCAGAAGTGGGTGAGGATATGTGGATTAGGTGTCTGCTTTAAAGAATGTGTGTGAGAAATACTTAGATCTGGAGAAAGCCTTGTAGAAGGTCCTAAGAATATAAGGTGTGGGAGGAAATTTGCTAGAAGCAGTGAAAAGTTTTTATCAAGGGTGTATGGTATGTGTACCAGCAGGAAAAGAGAGTAAGCGTTCCAAGTGAAGGTTGGTTTGCTGCAGTGGTATGTGATGTCACCACGGTTGTTCAGTCTGTTTATGGATGAGATAGTGAGGGAGGTAGATGCAGGAGTCTTGGAAAGAGGGTGAGTATGCAGTCTGTGTGGGATAAGAGGGCCTGGAATGTGAGTCAGTAGCTGTTTTCTGATAATACAGCACTGGTGGCAGATCTGAGCGAGAAACTGCAGAAGTTGGTGACTGAGTTCGCATGAGTGTGAGTTTTGAGGAGCATTTGAAAGGAGGAGGTTGAGAATGAAAGTGAATAAAAGCAAGGTTATCAATTTCTGCATGGTTTAAGGGTATATCAGTTGGGGAGTGAGTTTGAATGGAGAAATTGGAGGAAGTAGTGTTTTAGATACCTGGAATTGGACATGGCAACAAATGCAATCATGGAAGAGGAAGTGAGTCATTGGATGAGGGAGGTGGAACAGGTTCTGGAAATGAAAGGGTAAGAGAGATGTAATAAAAAGAGTGTAGCTGACAAAGAGGAAGAGGGTGTGCTGAAATAGTTTGGATGTATCGGAAAAATGAGTGACGAAAGGTTAACAAAGAGGATATATGTGTTAGAAGAGGAGGGAATGAGAAGAATGTGAGTCCAAATTGAAGACGGAAGGACGGAGTGAAAAAGACTGTGAGCAATCAGGGCCTGAACATGCAAGACAGTGAAAGGGGTGCATGGGATAGAGTGAACTGGAATGATGTGGTATACTAGGGTCGCCATGCTGTCGACAGGGTAAACTACGGCATGTGAAACTTCCTGGGTAAACTATTGAGAGGTCTGTGGGGCCTGGTTGTGCATAGGCAGCTGTGGTTTGGTGCATTACACGTGACAACTAGAGAATGGATGTGAACGGAAGTGGCCTTTCTTCGTCTGTTCCTGTCACTACCTTGCTAATACGGTAATGAAAGATAATAAGAAAAGTTATCTACTTATCTATTTGTATATAACTATATCCTGTTCCCCCAGAAACTCCCACTAGGTGAACACAACAGAAAACTCTCCAGGCTGCAATATCCAAACACCTCTAACTAGTATGCTCTATCCCTACCACATTTACCTCAGTCCTCTCAACAAAATATTCCTTAACTCTCCCTTCTTAGGATTCAGAACGTCTTCCTATCACTCCATTTCCTCCTATATCACTCTTTAATATTATCTTTACCCATCTCTCCTCATGCATCCTCTCCACATGACCAAACCACTCCAAGGTATTTTTTCTAAACCCAATCTGTTATACCACACCCATGTATTTCCCTGTTTTCAGCATGCCACATTTCCTATACATTTCAGCATTATCAAATTAATCTCAACTGCAAACACTGCATACACCTGACACATCATGAATCCTACAACTACCCGCTGTATTCCATATGGATGTTTTACACCCGCAGGTTAGAGATGGCAAGACCATGCAGTCTGTCCCTTTGTACTTATTTTTCATTCATGATCTCAATTTTCTCTGATAATTCCTCCCAAAAATCCAATCACCTTCATTCCTTGGACAGCTGTCTCTATTTCTCCTTCAGTGGTGCAAAGCTTCCACGATACTGAACCCAAGTGCCGAATCTTCCAACTTCTTCCAAAAGTTCACCACCCATATGAACCTTGCAATGCAGCTCACTAGTTTTATCTCTTATATAATGTACTGAAGAGTCTAACATTTCATTCTCCATCCTTTCAAAAGCCATAAATCTAATCATACTAGCATTTTCCTTTTGTTGTATACTATTATTCCATTCCTAATCTAATGGGGTGGATCAGGTACATTCAGCCTCTACAATGTCACTTGTACACATCTTTAACCTGTCCCAAGTGTGATAAGTAAAACATGAATTTCCACCCTTTCTCTTTCTTTAGACTGTCAAGGCACTGGCAAAACATGCACAAATCAAGGCCATCTAGGGTCTGAGAAAAAATACAGATATTAACCAGAGCTCCTCTGGTGTTCGCACACTGGACACTTCAAGGAGGGCATTACTGGATTCTGTTTGAATGAAGTAGTGCCATGAGCGACGGGTACCTTTGGTGAGACTGAATCACTGTTGGTGACGCAGGTGATGGCGATTAGGTGTGGGGGAGAAGAGGAGAATGTTATCATTTCTATTTCTTTTCTTTCATGCATTTATGCTGTTTCCTGTGGGGCGGGTCGGTGTCGAAAATGGATGAGTGCAAGCAAGTATGAATATGCACAAGAGAATATATGTATGTATGCATATATATGCAAATGTAAGTGTATGTGTGTATATGTATATATATGTGTATGTGAGCGGATGTGTATTTCTTTGTCTGTTTAGTGGCGCTCCTAGCTAACATGGGACACGGTAATCAAGTATATAAAAAAAAAAAGGACAAGGAGTAAGCAACAACATCACAGGAGTGTAAGGGATGGATGGAAAGAGGTGATGCCTGAAAAATTAATAAGATGAAAAACTTTTGATTCCACCCTGGAAGAAGAGCAACCCAAATCATGCTATCAATACTCCATAATGGGACTGATAAACCAGCAAGAATCTGTGTGAGAGACCCTTGGGAACAGACATTGTCCCTGACCTGCTGTCAGAGTCCCATCTTAGAAAAGAAATGATTTGCAAGCTATTCAAATCATACACATGGCCAAACTAGAATATGGTTATCAAGTTTGGTCACCACACAATAAAAAGTACAAAGCTAAGAAAGAAGGCCCAGAGGAAAGCATCAAAGATGGTACCAGCCTTAAGTTACAACTGAAAGACTAGAGCCCTAAAATTTGCCTACCATGGAAGAGAAAAGAATGAGGAGTGAAATGATCACTACATTTATGATTTCAAAATAGAATAATGGCATGAAATTTGGGGACAGAAAAACAGAGAGCATAACATGAAATTAAGTAACAAACCTATAAAAAAGATCTAAAGAAATACATTTACAGCATAAGAGTGTAATAAAATAAATGAAAGCATGGTTAATATGCACAGCGTACTGAAATCAAATGGTCAAGAGGTGATACCTCACAAGTATAAAACTCCTTCCCTGTAAAGTACATACAGGCATTTAACTCCACACTCTAGCTGTTATATCAAATGCATCAAAACAATTACCCCCTACCCACAGCCAAACCCTACAGACCTTTAAAAGGCTTTCCCTGACCACTATATGCACCCTAGTTCAGCCCAGTGACAGCAAATCACCCCCTGTATACCATATTGCTCCAAATCACTCTGTCCCATACAAACTTCAAACCTTCCTCCAATAACTCAAAGCAGCTTTCAGTCAATTATGCCATTTCATTTTCGGTCTTCCCCTCCTGTTTCCCCCTACTTTTGAGGTGTATACTCCTCTTAATAAGTTTCTCCCTACTAATCCTTTCTAGATGTCTTAATCATTTCATCACATTCTTTGCTTTCAAAAACTGCAACTTCTTTCTACACACTCCTCAATGCACCCAAAACCTTAGACCACTCAACCATCCTAAGGTTAACTTCAGTTCCTTATCATAATTCTATCCACTACTATGTCCACCCCTAAATAAAACACCATACTTCCTCCAGGTTCACTCCATTCAAACTTACACTTAATCATACCTGTCTCTCTTCCCTGACAACCCTTATTACTGTACTTTTATTCATATTAACTCTCAACTTCCTCCTTTCATATGCTCTCCTAAACCCACACAGCATTTCTACAGTTTCTAATATGAATCTGCCATCAGAGCTGTGTCATCTGCAAACAGCAACTAACTAACCTCCCACTATTCCCTCAACCAACTGCAGACCTACCCCTCTTCATAACCTTCGCATTCAACTTCCTATCCACCTTGACCTCATGCAGCAACTACAGAGGTATCAAAACACTGGTGGGTTGTTAAAAATGAGCCCATGAAAACTAAAGCTCAAATGATGACTCCTTGCATTTAAGGTTTATGGTTTACTGTAATAGATTTTGTTTACTGCATCTAGGTCTTTCCTTTTTTAACAACTGCAATTTTCATTGTAACATTTACCAACATACATTCATTGTCAATGCATTTATATTTTTCTTTTTCTGTGTGCATATTCATTTGCTTGTTGCTTCTCTGTATATCATAAAAATCTATTTGGCACCTGAGGAGCATATAATAAAAATCAGTCATTAAACATGAGGCTATGTGGTTTTGAACAACATATAATTATAAGTGATGCAAAATGCAATTCTAACTAGGTTTATTGTTCTTCATTAGTTTTCCTTTTTCTTTTGTGGCTACAGAATAAGGCTACTACATGTACTGCAGATTAGTAATTCTAAAATAAAGCATTTTTAAAAGAAACATCAACTATCAAAGAAAAAAAATGCTGAGATTACAAGGTGTGTTAAAGATTAGGAGAGCACATACATGGAAGTCTTTTAGGTTCTGTAGAATATATGAATAATGATAAGTGGTCAAGAAAGCAGGTAGCAGTATACTTGAAAATATAAATGGGAGAGGATGACCACAGAATTAAAGAATAGATGAACTGAGAAAGTTTATTAGAGCCAGAGGTACTTCTGAAGATTTGAGAGGATTGATTTAAGATGTAATGTTTGGGTGATGGTGTAAATGAAACCTTGGTCTCACATGATGTATTAACCTATTTCACAGTCAAAAACTAAGAAGAAACTATACAAGCATGGAAATCTTAGTTTCATGTTAAAACACTAGAAAAAGGCTGAGGATGTGCATGAGTGAAGTCAATCGTCTTTATGCACCTTATAAAACCCATGAAATTCAAAATGTAGTTATCGATACCAAAATACAAACAATGTACATCTACATTCAGCCAGAACAGAAGAGTAAGGCTACTGCTTAAAGAATAATGTTTTCTGTTGGAGTTACAAAAAAGAAAAAAAGAAAAAAATACCTTCAATGTATGTGATTTATAGAACGTGGAGTGGTAGTTGTTGTTCTTGCAAAACACACAACCCTTGACAAAGCTTGGGGTTATAGTAGAAGTCTTCTGATTTGGATATTTTTGCAGAATACTTCCATTGTAAGGGAGATATCCAGCATCCCTTGCTGCAGACACAACAGACAGCTCTTGCATTAAAGCTACCAAATCTGCAGGATATAAAAATAAATACATAAGCATTTATCACTTGAACTACAATATGTTTTCTTTTTCATACTTATTTGCCTTTTCCAAGTCAGTAAGGTTGTGACAGAAACACACAAAAGAAATGGCCTCAGTCTCTCCTATTTACACTAGTTGTCATGTATGATGCACTAAAACCCTAGCCCCTTATCCACGACTAAGCCATGGTTTTGCCTGACTGCTTCATATGCCCTAGCTCAACCCATGAACAGCAAATCACCCCCTGTATATCAATCACATCACTCCATTGCTCTGTCCTTTGCAAACCCTATACACTCCTGCATGTCAAGGCCCTAAACACTCACAGCATCTTTCAATCCACCTTTACATCTCCAACTCACTCTTCCTCCTCCTTTTTCCCTCCACTTATGACATGTACACCCTCTTTGTTATCCTCTCCTCACTTATCCTCTCCATATATCCAAATCATATCAGCATACCCTCTTCAGCTATCTCAAATACTCCTCTTACTAATACACCTCTCTTACCCTATCATTGTCTACTTGATCAACCCTCCTTACACCACATACTGTCCTCAAACATACCTCCAACACAGTTACACAATTCTACACTTTTTCATTAATGGCCCATGCATTATATCCATACAACACCATCAGGACAGCTATACCATCCAACATACCCATCTTTACTCTCACAGACAGTGACCTTTCTTTCCACCATTCCTAAGTACAACCAAAACCTTCATCCCATCACCCATACTATGGCTCACTTCAACTACCATAGTTCCATTTGCTACCATGTCCACTCTCAAGTATCTGAAACATTTCACTTCCTCCAAGTTCTCTTCATTCAAACTCACACTCCAAAGAACCTGCTCCTCTCTACTGCTAAACCTGAAAACTTGCTTGTATTCCCATTTGCTCTCAACTTTCTACTTTCACAAATTATACCAAACTCAGAAACCAACCTCTGCAGTTTCTCACTTGAATCTGCTACCAAAACCATGTCATCAGCAGAAAGTAACTGACTTACCTTCCCATTCCCCCATCCCTGACAGACTGCAGACCTGTCTCTCTCCCCAAAACCCTCACATTCCCCTCCTCCACCATTCATCCGTAAAGAGATTAAACAGTTGTGGTGAAAACAAAACACACCATTAACAAAAACCTATCTTTGCCTACATACAACCACTCATCCTCCTCTCTTTCTACTCACACACATGCCTTAATCTCTTGATAAAACTCACTGCTTCTAAAATTTTCATCCCAAAACATTTATTCAAACCACCTTCCACAAAGCATCTCTATCAACCTTATCATATCTTTTCTCCTCATCTATAAATGCCACATACAAATCCTTCTATCTATGCAAGTATTTCTTTCTTCAAAGCAAACATCTAATTTACACATTCCTTACCACTTCTAAAATCACATTTTTCTTCCCCAAGCTGATCTCTGTGCTTACCACCACCCTCTAAATCATCACTGTTCCATACATTTTACCAGGTGTACTTAAGGTTTTATCTTTGTAATTTGAGCATTTACTTTTGTTCCCTTTGCCTTTACATAGTGGCACTATCCAATCATTCTGCAAATCCTCAGGTACCTAACCATAAGTCATATATACATTGAAAATCCTAACTAACCAATCAACAGTCCTTAATACCCACTCAATTACTTCATCTCATCCCTGCCTGATACCACTTCCCTAACTGCCCCCTTCACTGATGCTCCATCTTGTTCTTTTGTTTTTCTCACACTGTTAACCTCCTTCCAAAATATTTTCTCATATTCCTATTATCCCTGAAGTTTGCTGACACTCACTCATCCCAACAATTGTTTGCCCCTTTTTCAGCCCCTGCACTTCCTCTTGACCTCCTGCCACTTTCTCTTGTAAAACTCCTAATCACTCTCACTCCTACTCTACTAGTAATGCCTCTCCTTTCTTTTTCACTGGTGAATTTACTTACTCATCCCACCTCTCACTACCCATTTTCACATGCCCACCTCCCACCTTCTGCATGCCACACACTTCTCTTGAACATGCAAGCATTCTTTTCCTATTTCATTACCTTTCCCTTTCTTATGTGTTATACTAACACTTAAACTTACATTTACTAAGAGGTGGCATGCATCTACCATCCACAAAAATACTGCTGCCCCATTATCAAAAAGGCAACACAGTAAGTTGGCACTGTGCTATAAGTATTGTACCCTTCCCCTGACCCAGGTCACTGTTTCTAGTGTGCCTCACCTGCATATGCAATGATGGCATCCAAACCACAAACTCACACCCTCTCCACCTCAAAAACAACACCTTACAACACATAACTTACATAACTGTTTCTGGTATGATGATCATTCAAATTTTGTTTCCTATTACAATATGAAAGACATATGTGTAAATGTGAAATATATGTACAAAAAGGTGAGCTAACATATCATATATTGCACTGGTATAACAATAAAGATAACTTGTAAAGCCCATAAGGGAGTGATTGAGAAATGAAGGAGGGTGTGCATCAACCACTCACAATTTGAAGTGTAATAGTTGTCATTTATACAGCAACCACAGGGAAGAAACCAAGGTTACATCTAGTAGCCATACAAATGTCATAATATTAGCAGTCATTTTAAAAAAATGCCCACAAAGATTAGCTCTACTATCAAAACTCCCACTGTTCCCTCAGCAGTAAGCTCGGTATGCCTTCCGGCGTTTAAGGGATAAACATCCATGTGACTTATCACACAATCAGTAGCCTACAGAGGTACTCTTCACCCGCCAGGAAGGTGCGGGGAAAAAATTGTGCCCTCTGTATCCATACAACCAATAATAAACTTAAATGGCCATCAACCTGCAGGTTGTAAATTCACAATGAGCCAGCAGAAAAAAGAGATTGCTGTGTGATCTAAGCGATGAAGAAGGACATAAATGACATGTTGGTGAGGAACTTTAAGAAAAATAACATGAGATATAAGAAATAAGTGACCAAGTAATTTCAGAAGTGGGTGAAAGAAAATTTTTCAATACAATGAGTCAAAGTGCAAGCCTACTCAGTCAGCACCCATTTGAAGAAGTGTTTGTGCTCTCTCTACTTGCATTCTGAGGTAAAAGTTTGTGAAGTGAAATAGAAGTGACATCTACTTGTTTCCAGGATCAGTACAAATGCAAATTAGTAATGCAATTTCTTCCAAGATGTTCCTGCTAATGTTTAAAGGTTTACCGTTGTACTTAATGACTTGACAGCTCATCTGGCATTACAGTGTGGGCTTCCAGCTGATCGAGGAAAACACTAGCTATGCTATGCAAATAAAGTTTGTTGTTGGTTATGTGCATACTGATGATCCATTAGTGAATGATTAATGCCAATACACAGTAATTACCAATTTGAACTGTATGGGGAGGGAGTTTTACACTCATGGGGCTCCATCTCTTGAACACTTTTCAGTATCATACAACCTCTCAAATTTACATATGCATTCTGCATTAACCATGTCCTCAGTCAATCTCTTATGATATAAAAATATTTTATTTTACATGAATATCTACAAGGTTCTTCCTTAATTTCATGTTATGTCCTTTGGTTCCTCTATCCCTATATCTCTCAAAGTATTGTCCACTATCCACTTCATCAGTCTCTTAAAAACTTAAAGATTGTAATAAGGTTACCACCCCTCACTCCTTTCTTCCGAGGGTATACTTAAAGCCTCCATCCTTTCCCTGTAACTTAATTCTTTTAATAATGGTACCAACTTTGTGGTCCTCCTCTGAACTTTTTCTATGAGTTCCTTGTGCTTCTTTTGGTGTAGTGACCAAACCTAAAAAGCATATTCTAGTTTTGGCATTATGTAGGCTATGAACATCTTGCTAAATATTTCTTTTTCCATAAACTTGAAGGCTATTCTGATATTTGCCAACAGACAGGTTGTCTCCATTGCTATTCTCCTTATATGGGACTAGACAATAATCATACTGAGGGGCCATCTTTTGCTTTGTTCCATCCCAGTTACATTTGCTTGCACTGAATTTAATCAGCTATATTTCAGACCAACTTTGGTGTACTTTAGGTCCACTTGTAAGCTGATGAAGTCATCTACCCTTTTCACTTCCCTAATGACTTCTGCATCACCTGTAAACATATTCATGTTATCATTCCATACCTTTAAGCAAGACATCAAGAGGAGCAGCGGTCCCACAACCAAACCTTGTGGCACTCTACTGGTCACTTAACCCATTTGAAAAAGGCTTTTCTGACAAGCATCCTTTGTTCTCTCCCACAGAGATATTCTTCTGAGTCATTCCATATTAAATCACCCAGCTTGAAAAAAATTTCCCAGGTCACCCTCTCAGACATTCCAAATATTAGGTCTGTATCTCTAATAGTCTTGAAACTACGGCCCTTTGAAATTTTAAGTAATTTTATGCATTTTGCCGAAAGACCCTTTCGGTACAACTTCCAACATTTATAGCTCCTTTGATATGGCATGCAAAGCTTTGAAACTTTGTGACTAAGGCTAACATTTTCTGTAGAATTCAAAAATGTAATCAAATCAGGTGTATCTTATGTACTTTTCCTCCTACAAGGCTCAGAAATTAAAACCAACACCCCATTTGAGAGCTTCTCACTCAAACAATATGCTAGATAAAGCACTCAGTTTTTTCCTGTCATATATGACATATCAAGCCATGTGTATGCAGTAATCATATTTATCACTGGTATAAGAGTGCAAGAATAATATTTTGAAATGTGCTCGATTTTCAAATTTCCTCAAATTTGTCTATTTCATGTCCTTATTTGACCATGTGGGCAATCAACCATCATTTTCTCATATTTACCATGTATCCTTATATATCTGAAGATAATCTGACAAAAATTTGGTGTAGTTGCTGAGCTTCCTTCTGGAGTTATGATTTTTTTCGATGCATATTAAAAACTTGAGATTGTATAAGCGTCACGAAGTGACATACAGTGAGCAAAAATCATTTGTTTGCCGAAATATTTATGAAATAATGTCTTTGTCAAATATGCAACTATGCAACATTCAGATGGTTCACATTTACATATGAAAACATGAATAATTTTTTAAATCATTTTTGAGATAAACGCATACATCAGATTTACGTACTGAAAGGACAAAATTCAATTTTCTTTAATCAATCATTGTTTTAACTTTAGATATTAAATTTGTCGCTATTATTGTGTTCTTGCTGTGATGTCACTGAACCATGTTGGTACTTGTCTCCTTGCATCTAACATCAGCAAGAAGTACATGATCTTGGGTAAGTATTACCTAATGAGTTAATCCTCATTTGCCCAGACACGTCAGAAAGATTGCACAATTTTTTCCTCATATAAAAGCAAATGAATTTAGGATAATCGTAATTACTCAGGTCAACAATAAGGAGACCAAAGTTATCTTGGAAACAGATAGGAAGATGAATGTCATAAAATTACATGTTCAAGAAAACAAGAATTTCTGAAATTCAGTTCATTCTCTGACGGAGAAAAAGCTTTAATTCACTGAAGAACAGGAATTTCACTGGATGAGGATGACAGCATGTGTTTCCATCATGAGAAATTATCTTTTAACATGATATGAAAGTCTTTAACTTTTGTGTGGATTCAAGAAGGATTCATAAGAAGATATCTCATAAGTGCCATTTTAATATCTGATTGTCCAAAATACGTTTTACTTTCAATTTAAGCAACAAATGTTTAGGCGAAGCATTTTTCTGTTGTGTTACAAACGTATGCTTATTTGATAATTTCTTATCTTAAAACTTCATTATAAAATCAAACAGTATTTGACAGCTATGAATTCTGGAATTAAACTTTGATTTTTCTTTTATGCTGAAGGCTCCAGTCATGAACAAAAGTCCACACCAAGGCCAGGCTTTAATTGAAATATGGAGAGAATTGCAAAACAAAAAGAAAGACAAGAGAAAGTATTTATAAATATTTGAGAAAGCAAAAGACCTGTCTTTTGAAATGTGCTAGGCTAGAGTTATTAACATATAACATGGGAAGGCAGTGTTCCAAAGCTTCAACATATAGTGGAAAAAGCAGGTAGCAAAACAGCCCACCCTTGAGTTGCCGATGGCCACACAATAATCATGTGATGCAGCAGCTTGCCCAGTATTGCATGGTCTACCTAGTGGTGGGGTCGCACAAGCAGCCAGCTCTTGGAAACAAAAACCAAAGTAATACCTAAAGAAGAGGTAAAATTAACTAACACTTCGGCATAGGACAAGAGGATCAAGTTTGGTAGTTAGCCTGGGACAGTTTATAAGTTGGACCACATTTGACTAAACTCTGTCAAGTAAGGAAACAAATCTAGAACCACCCCAAATGTGGGAGCAGTACTCCATACAAGGATGAATCAATCCCTTGTATAAACAGAACAACTGTTCAAAAGAGAAAAAGTTATGACATCTAAACAGGACACCCAGTTTCTTAGAGGCAGACTTAGCTATTCCTGTAACGTGGGGTTTCCAAGAAAGAGTGGATGTTACAGTAATACCAAGTATATTCATTGAGTCAAGAGGTGGAATTACAGAAACGTCAAAGGAGATACGAGAGGTGTGAGGAGTTTTTGATAGAGAGATGGGTAGAAATTGGGTCTTGGAGGCATTAAACTTAACTAGATTTTGTGTACCCCACTGAGATATCCT
>JAYMFT010161736.1:0-12411 GCA_038088735.1 Panulirus argus | reverse complement strand
AGAAACTGGAGGGGAGGATTTCCAGCTCCCCGCTCCCTCCCCTTTTAGTCGCCTTTTACGACACGCAGGGAATACGTTGGAAGTATTCTTTCTCCCCTGTCCCCAGGGATAATTAAAAATTACCTGGGTATATATGCCCCAAACACTGTGACCATTAAAAATTACTTGGGCATATATCCCCTAGCCATGGTGATCATTAAAAATTATCTGGGCATACATGCCCAAGCCACAGTGATCACCAAAAATTATTTGGGCATATATATCCTAGTCACAGGAATCATTAAAAATCAACAGGGCACATATGCCCCAGCCACAGTGAAAATTAAAAACTACCTGGGCATATATGCCCCAGTCACAGAGATCATTAAAAATTACCTGAGCATATATCCTCCAGCCACAGTAAAAGGTTTAAGGATAATCTTTTTCATTACCTCTTATTTCACAGACTGTAAATTGTAGGCCACAATCACTCAAGGATGTACTCCTGTCCTGAGTGTCAAAATGGTGCCCAGAACCATCATCCACCCTCCATATTAAAAAAACCTGATTATACTTTCTGTCATATCAAAACTAAGCTATCATGCTAGCCTTGACACCTCCCTACAGGTGCAATAACCTATCCTTATCTTTTTTGCTTCTTGTCTTCACACTCTTTCTCTTGACCTCTTTTCTTGTTATAAATCACATTTTCCCAAACAGGTATGACATGTCCCTCTTTAAAAAGCACATCTTCCACCTCCTTAAAACCTCTTTTTTTATTCATGACCTGTCCCTCTTTAAAAAGCACATCTTCCACCTCCTTAAAACCTCTTTTTTCATTCCTCTCCCTTTCTTCTGTCTTCTTAATGCCTTAAAAAAAAAAAAAAAAAAAAATCTGTCTCTTACAATCTTCTTTTGTTTACTATTAATCCATTTCACAGGTCTTAATACTTCAACTGCTTTTATTTCCTTACAAAACACTGCTGTGTTTGTGGATATGTGTGATGACTATGTCAGTCATATGTATATTAACACATGTATGTAACCATGTATATACCACATATATATTTACCCATGCCTCATGTATCCTTATTACATAATCAATTCTACTTCCTTTGTAAAGCCTAGCCTACCTACCCTGCAGATGCGGCAACTCTGTAATTACATATGGCAATACTGTGGGGGCATGCTTAGCTTGACTGCCCACCCTCTCATCAGTGGTCTCTTGGAGTCAGCAGGGAAAAGTCCAACCTCTCCTAGCTGGCGTGCCGGTCTGTACTAATAAACCCAGACATTTAAAGGCTCTACAGTTTTTTATTCGGCCTTCAGAAAGTACGGGGCATACCTAATGAAGCAGTATTGGGCACAGCTACCCCACCACAGTGTTGGTATTCATATCACCATACCAATCTATATTTATAGTCAGTTCATTAATCTTGTTACACTGTACCTAATGAAAATGAAAGTTGAAGTCATTCAAAGTGCAAAAGTTGTCCTTTGTGGTACCATGCTGATTTTCATCCATTTCCACATCATGTCATTACTTACACAGCTTTGACCTGATATGTTTGATTTATTTACTTTGAAATCTATGAAAGCCATATCCTTCATAAAAATGTCATGTGCATCATTGTCTCTTGTTGGCATGTAGTTTACTTGCATTGGGTTGAATGTTTCAAATTGATTCATTACTCTCTTCAAGTGCTCCCTCACGTGCCGATCCATTATTCACTGCTGTATACTTACTTTTGTGTTCAAATATTTATTCCCATTGTACAAAATGAAAATTAAAGTCTACAGAAAAGTTCAGATTTATCTAGAGTTTTAAGTATTTCATTAAAGTCTTCTAGCTTGGTTTTAGGTGGCTTGTGTTACTACATTTATTGTTTTATAGGAGGGATGTTCATACAAATAATAATAACAAGTAATCCACCATGTACAGCATTAACCTTTTCTGCCTGGAAAGTTTCACATTTCTCAAAGTCTGCTTCATTATTTCCTCTCATGCCTTTCCCAATAACTATGACCTGGCTCATTTCAAAAGACAGGTCTTTTGCTTTCTCAAAAATTCATAAATACTTTCCCTGTCTTATCTTTTTCCATTTCTTAATTCTCTCTATATTCAAAATAGGGCCCGGCCTTGATGTGGACTTTTGTCCGTGACTGGAGCCTGAAAAAAAAAAGTCACAGGAATAGAAAATATACATTACTCTTATGCTACCAGTGAAGTATTTAACTTTCACTCTGGAGGTGTCATTTATCAAACTTTGCACATTCATATCATCTTCATATTATCTTCCATAATTTTCTTGTCATTGTATCACTTTTTCATGCATTTGTTTGTATGATCCTCATTTATCACATTTTCAGAGCTATGTTATTTCTCATATCTGATATTCCCAAATTTGTTGCCATTTACATTTGTATTCAGCTAAAAGATGGTATGGATTTAAAGCACTAATATTGTTATTACTGGCTATCAAATAGAATGTCAATTTATATCATTATCTACCATATTCCTCATTCTATTCCTATTACTTCTTTGAACACTTTGGTTCCATGTCTTTTCTTTTCTCTGACAACCATTCTACACATTGTTTTCATTATTTTCATGATCTCTCTGGTTCCACCTATTCACACTTTTGCCCTACATGAACTATTCCTTGACCTCCAATTTCTCATATTTCTTGACCTCCAATTTCTCATATTTCTTATTCCATCATTCATTCTCAAGATTCCACAGGGATGTGGAATTCTACAAGAACCACCTTTCATATATTATTTCATATTAGTTCCCTGTTTCCCATGATAATAAGGTAGTGACATGAACAGATGAAGAACAGTCATTCACTTACATCCACACACTGGCTGTCATGTATAAGGCACTGAGACCAGAGCCCCTAGTCCACAATAAACCCCTTACCACTTTATGGCAAGTTGGTTGCTAAATGTTAACCAAATAATACAAACGTGCTCTAACCCTTGCTCGTCTTACAACCTCCTGGAGTTTAGGCCCTGATATCTTAAAATCATTATTCACACCATCTTTCCACTACTCTTCAGTTTCCCTCTTTTCCTTGTTCCCACCACTTCTGACCCTGTAAACCCTCACAATCGTCCTCTCCTCACTCATCCCCTCTATAAGTTAAAACCATTTCAGAGCATCCCCTACACCTCTCTCATATTTATTTCTCTTATCATCACATTCCTCTCTTAGCACATCATATCTTAATTGATTAACCTTTCTCTCAATATATATTGTCCTCAGACACTGTAATTCCAATACATCCACCCTACTCATACTTTTTATCATTCCCCTAAGGAAAATGGAGGAAGATTACTGCCCACGTAGTCCCTGCATGTCACAGGTGATAAAATGGGGGGGAAGTGGGGGGCTGGAAATCTTCCCCTCCTGTTTTACTTTTGAAAAGAAGAAACAGAAAAGGGGGTCTAATGGGGATTTCTCCCTCTAAGGCAAAGTCATCTGCTCATGATGCTACCTCACTATAAAGGGAAATGGCAAATATGTACCCTACCACCCCACACACACACATTCATACAATACTAATGAGGCTACTATATTGTCGAACATACCCATCTTTGCCCTTACAGACAGTGATCTCTCTTCTTTCCACACAATCCTTAATGCATCCAGGATCTTAGTCCCTTCATCCATCCTACAGCTCACTTCACAACAGCTTCCATGATTCCATTCACTGCCATATCCATTCCCAGGTATCTAAAACACTCCAGTTCCTCCAAGTTCTCTACATTCAAACTTACACTCCAACTAACCTGTCTTCCTCCACTGCTAAATCTAATAACCATGCCTTTAATCAAAATCACTCACAACTTTCTCCTTTCACATACTCTCCCAAACTGAGAAACCACCTTCTGTTCTCACTTGAATCTGCCTCTAGTGCCATGTCATGAATAACAGTAACTGACTCACTTTCTAAACCACCCCATCCCTAACAGATTCCAGATCTGCTCCTCTTTCTAAAACCCCCTCATTCAACTCCCTCAACACCCTATCCACCAACAGACTAAACAGCTATTTACCATATCTGTGAAAATAATGGCACACAATTTAATGTTTGGAATCACACTTTTTGTCTTTTAACTCCCACTGATTGATAGTTTCTACAGTAGTATGTTTTATTGAATAGGATAAGATATATATATATTTACAATTTAAAAAATCTACATTTTCCTATATAGCAATGTTTACCTACCTTTCTCTGTTCTGGTCCAGCTGACTTTTTTCATCTTCACCTTTGTTGTACAATTTCCTTTCTTTTCTTTATAGTCTCATTCATTTCTTTTCCATGCTATTTTTTTCTTCATTTTCAGTCTCTGTGTTTAATCATAACCATCCTCTTTCCCCACCATTTTGTGAGATACCAACTCCAAAGTTTATTAACTCATCAAAATCACTGTCTCCATCAATAATTACATACACTCTGACATCTTCATTATGGTATTCCAAACTCCAGCAACTTTCATAATCTTGCACTTGTGAGGATACTGGTGCTCAACAAATTAGTGCTTATGTTTGTAGTTTGCCACAATTTTGTCTGAGTACTATCCAGGAATCTATAAATCACCAAACACCATTGTTTGCTTTGTTGTGAGTTGGTAAACACTCTTAATTACAAGAAAAGCAAGCAGTGTTAAGAAGGCATCAAAGCTCTGTAAATGTCCCTTGCCAGATGATGAGGTGAGTTTTAATGATCCTCCAAGCACACCTAGACCAACTCCTATGAAATGCAATGCAAGACCTGCCTCCTACCTAACTTAAGACATCAGTCTCATTAAGGCAAGATGAGTCTCATGTGTTCTCTCTCTCAACTGGGCAATATGGTGTCCCCTAACACTTCACCTTCTATGTTAGTCTACACTGATAACTTTGGGAATAAATACAAACAAGGAAGAATTTTACATAAATACAGCACAGAACTGAGGACAATAATCCACAGGTTAACTTATACTTTATTCAATGCTATCAGGTCCCCTTGGTAACACTGGTATCCACATTCAAGCAAATTTCTGTGAACTGGCAACTGCTTACCCCTACAGTTACCAGAATTGAGATGTTTGAATGTACTTCTCTTGCCATATTTTGTCTGGTCTAGTTATTGTTATACAGCAACACAAAACAAATTCTTTCATAAAATTCATCTACTATAAGTTATGCATGCATGACCAACATTTTTTGTATCGAACTGTGGGATTTATGTGCATTATATACTTTATATCAACTGCTAAAAAATTTAAACCAATTTTATAACTAACAGTCTGTTTGCTCTATCAGTGTTACAATGCCCCCCATTCTTAACATGTATCTTGTTTTGTTTGTGTATGATCACATGTTTTATCCACATAATCTTGTTTGTTAATAAATATCTAGCATTTTAGATCTAATGTCTCTTGCTTCCTCATTGTTTTCAAAGTTGAAGCATATTATTAGACTATCTACTTGCTTCTTACTGGCAGATTTTTAAAATAACAATATTGTTTATCACAAAAGATAAACATCTGTCCTCTCAAGCTAACAATAAACTATTCTCATTTATACTCATGATCATCTTTAGTGGATAATCCATGATATTTTCAATTACTGACTAAAGATAAGATTTTTGATCTGCTTTGTTTACTTCTGATGGCACTGTTTTACCTCCTAGTCACCATGTTTAATTTTTTTTGTATAAATTGATATTCTTTTTTTATGGTCAATTCTTGAACTTTGTATTTTCGAAATGTTTACACTTACAATTCCCTTAGCATACTTTCCCAAGGGGTTTTCCTATCTTAAATGAAATACTTCTATTCATGATTATGTATCCATCACCACTGCTGTTTATTTTTCTGTAATATAATCCAATTACAATGGGTCACTTCACTGCTTTTCCCTTTTATATATGATCACAGCAACTTTTTACTCCATACAGCTTCCTTCTGATATGATAATGATTCTTAATTCACACAACCTTATTTCTTTCATATGAGTGCTCACACCAAATTACTGCACACCAAACAAGAGAGGGAGAAAAAGAGAGTGAGTGAGTTACAGAAAGAGATAAAGGAGAGACTTAACAAAGACATATTCTTACTTTGGGTCTTGCCCACATACAGAACCAGAAAGGCGTCCATCTGGTCCCTTTGCCAGCTCGCTCCACTTTTTCCAGACAGATAACCGGGTCTACAAAAATCAAGAAGATATGTGAAAAACATTAACTCTGAAACAGTAAATTTAAACACAAAGCTTTAACATTTTCAACATACTTAATAATATTTCTAAAATGAAACTGAGAGTGTAAGCAAGTATTAGTTCCTATGAAAACTCATAAGTGTAAGGGCCTCAACTCATTTCTCTGTGCTTAACTTCATGCATTCATAGAATCCAAATTTTAGCTTCTACTTTAAGGTGCTAAGGAAAATGCATATAATATAAAAGGCATATTAATATTCTACCATGCAAACAAGTCATCACCTACAAAAACTACCATAAATTGTATGCATGAGTAATATTACATTAAAAGTAAACTAGTCAGTTTGCTTGCATTTTTTTCTATTACAGACAAAACTGTCCTCAATGCCTTCTTGTAAAAGATATCTTATTGTTCTAAGGGTGGTTTCTAACCTTGCCTTATAGTTCCCAAGTGAGGAGAGCTGGGTTCAGCCAACAATCAACAAAATATTACCAGCATGGGATTAAAATGCCAAATTCCCTCATTACCCACCATATAAAAAATTCAACCAGCAGTGAGAAATAGTTATAATTTCCTTAGTCAATGTGAGCCACAATTTCTAAAGAAAAATGAGGGTATGAGGAATGCTTCTCTGAGACTTACCACTATTGTGTATATATATATATATATATATATATATATTATATAAAGTAGCTTCTCTTGCATCAGAGCAAGTTTTAAAGGGTAAAACTGTGAAAAAACAGTCTGGGAAAAAAAAGATGAATAAGGGTACACCCAAAAAAATTTCCATAAGGACAGTTGTAAGATTACCATATGAAGTGATTTTTTCCTATTCATTCAAAGAACAAAAACAATTTTATTACCATATGAAGTGATGTTTTTCATATTCACAAAAAGTACAAAAACAATCTCTTATTAGATGAGGCTCATTTTAGGGATCAGACCAATCCAAATGAAGAAAAAATTCAACATTGCTATTTATTTGCATCCTGGTGAGATATGGATGCCTAAAAAACTAATCACTTTCTAAAACCTAAATGCTTTTCCCACCTCAACAAGGTAACATAAAGAAGAAATGCATGACGGCCTCATTTGTAAACATCCATTCTCTAAATGTCATGTATGATATACCAAAGCCACAACTTACCATCCAAAGCAAAGCCCCACTAATTACATGATTTATTTACCCTAGTTTAGCTCAGTAATAGCAAATTGCTTCCAAAAACTGAAGCAATCCAATTTATTCTATTCCATAAATGTTTTTCACCCTCCTGAATGTTCTGAGTCCAATACCCCAAACCCTCCTGCATTACATCTCCTAGTTCCCCCCCCCCCTTCTCTCTTGTTCCCCCTACTTTTGACACAAATCTTTTTTGCCAGTCTTTCTTTGGTCACCCTCTCAATTTGACTACATTTCCTGCTCCACCTACCTATTACACTAGCATTTCTTATATCATCAATCCATCTTACACCACTTATCATCCTGGGGCATTTCATGTCCATGAACATGATTTTTCTGTATCACAAATCATGCAAACTAATTTGTCACTGATGAAAATATTCCAATTACTTAAGCAACTGGTCTCATGTTATCACTGACATCTCAAGGGGTACAGTAATTTCATACATTCCTTCTCAAGAGACTAAAGACTCATTATTTTGCTCAAATGGTGTACTTGAAGCCTAAGATAAGGCAATTTAAATAGCATTATTGTCCACTGTGTTCCAGACTGTTTTCAGGCTTCAAAGAGCACACTGGTTGCAGTTTAATAATTATGGCTTCCAAAGTGTTTACTAGAATCTACTACACCGGCTGAAGGATTTGATTAACTGCTTCTATACTCCAAGGGAGACAGTTTTAATTGAACCTCATCACTCCCTGACCCAAACTATCTTCAGTTTTATCATTTCCTATGATAACTTATAATCAAAGTTCAATAAATTGTAGTGTGAAGAAGAATAACCACTTTTACTTAAACTTGTTCCTGGATATACCATCGCATATCACTAAAAGCTCATTTCAATCTAAGTCTGCTAAAGTTGAGTTTAATTCCAGCATGAAAAGCAATTGCAGAAATAAAAATATAATCCATTCTTATAAACACAGGACAACAGTGTGAGTATCCAGGATAAGGAGAAACAAATTATCAGAAAAAAAAGATCAGATACAAAATAAGGGTTTTGTTCACTAAAAAAGATACAAGCAAGATTCAACTTTTAATAATGAATTTCTGTCTGCCAATCATCATCAATTCCACTCCCAGTTTTCATGGGAATGGATCAGATACATACAGCCTCTGGAAATCTTTCATACACATCCTTAACCCATGCTCAATCATTAAGGTGAAACATGGACTTCAACACTTACACTTGCTTTTTCCCCTTGCACACTAAGCTGACGTCATAAGTGTTGGAAGCTTAAGAAGAAATGGAAGGATGGTATAAAGGTATATGGTTAGTATTTGCTGGGAAGGGGTGCAAGTGACAGAGAAGGATTCAATAGGAAGCTGGGGATAAAAAGGAAAGCAAGTGAATTGAAAAATAAGGCAATCACAGATGAGGACAGGGTATCAATGAACTTCTTAGAAAGTAAGAAAATTTTTTGAAATGTGATGAACTGCAAAAATTGAACTAAAAGGTCAACAGGGTTGAAATTGAAGACAGCAAATATGAAAATTGTAACAGACTAGGATATAAAAAAAATATGGGATAAGTATTCTGAGAGACTACTAAATGTATTTAATGAAACAAAAGGGAATGCAGTATGTTTGGGACAAGATGGGATGCAGAGTTAGTCATAGTACATGGAAGCACAAGATCAAATGTGCAAAGCACTAGAATGGATGGGACTGCTGTTGTGTTTCTGAAAAAGGGGAGTGACAGTACTGTCGCTTATTAGTCAGGCTCAAAGTGACGTGTCTGAGGACTGGTGTGGTGCTTGTATAGTGCCACTGTGTGAGAGCAAGGGCTTTAAAAATGAATATCTGAGTAACATTAGTAAAGGTTTTGTTACTGCAGTTGATATAGTTATACACAAGATCATGGTTTCATGCAAAGAGCATTTTTTTTTCAAGAGAGAGAGAGAGAGAGAGAGAGAGAGAGAGAGAGAGAGAGAGGGGGGGGGGGGGCAAGACAGGGAGATGGGGTGCAGACCAGATATTTGTTTTGAAGAATGTGTAAGAAAAATACTTGGAAAAAGAGTGATCTGAATGTGAAATTAAAGAATCTTGAGAAAACTTATGATAAGAGTTGAGAGATAAACGTAAGGGTTAATGGAAAAATCAATAAAGGCATAGTGAAGTGTCTGACAAGACTGTACAGCAAGTGCGTTAGTTGGGCCAGATGAGGATGACTGGTCTCCTGTGAAGGTGTGCCTGCATCAAGGATGTTTCAAGCAACCGTGTTTTTTTCCAATCTGTATATTGAAAGTGTGGGATGGAAATAAATGCGAGGGTAGTGGTGCAAGGAGTGGGGTTGCAGTATGCTGGAAAGGTTGAGGATATGGGAGATAAAAATTGCTGTTTAAGAGATGACATGGTACTGGTGGCAATCTCTAGAAACTCAAGAGGCAGGTGCACACCTTGAGAGATTATGTAAAAGAAGCAATCTGAGAGTTGGTGTGGAAGAGGGGAAAGTAATGATAAGTAGCAGGGATGTGAAACTGGTGGGTATGAATGAATCTCAATATGGAGGATCCAGAAGAAGTGGAGATATTCATGCAACTAGGAGTTGTCATAACAGCAGAGAGAATCATGGGGGGTTAAAGTGAGTCACAGGATGAGGTCCTGTGCACATTAAGGAATGTATGGAAAGAAAAGTTAGAATTTTTGTAAGGGTAAAGATAGCAATGTATGAACATACAGTAGTCCCAACAGTGTTGCATAGGCATCAATCTTGGTTCCTCAAAGCAGAGGAAAGAAGGAGTATGCATGTGCTGGAAATGAAATGGCTGAGAATGACACATTGTGTGAAACAGGTTAATCACATAAGAAATATCACTGTACAACAAAAGTGCAGTAGTGAGTGCAGTTTGACTGAGAAGGCCAAACATGGCATGCTGAAGTGGTTTGGGTATATGAAGAAGATAAGGGAAGTGAACCTACCAAAGACCATCGCAGCATGCTGAAGTGGTTTGGGCATATGAAGAAGACAAGGGAAGTGAACCTAACAAAGACCAATGTGTCTGAAGTGGAAGGAGCAAGGAGAAACCAAAGAACAGATGGAAAAATGAGGACTTGGGGTATTATAGCTTGAACCTTTAAAAGAATAAAAGGTATGAAATGGACAGAAAGAACTGATGTAATGTATGGGAGAAAATGCTGTTAACGAGCTGCACCTGGGAATGCAAAGCTGTCATAATAAATTGTGGGGTAGTCTGTGAGGCTTAGCTGTGAAGGGTAGACTCTGCTTTTGGTACATTATACACAAACCAGAGGCTCATGTGTCTATATGACGCCTCTGTTCTTCTGTTTCCAATGTTCCCTTAAAAAAAAAAAAAACTGGGATTACACCTAAGTATGTCTGCATCACCTCAGAAATCTAATGTCATCCCCTTAGGTCCTGACAGACACAAACCTCCCATTAGCCTAAATGTTCAACCTCTCTCATTCAAAAAACTCTAGCCAACCACTTATGACACAATCATAGCATTCACTCGCTCTAACACAAACATTGCCAAAAAGTTCATAAACAAAGTAAATGCCCACAAAACAATGATCATTATCAAACTTGAACTAGAAAAAGAACCTCTTACTATCCTCAACAAACAGTTCATCCACTCCATACTAAACTACACCTCATCTGCCAGATAATTCTCCGTATAAATATCACAAAGCTACAAACTACACTAAACTAAGCGTGCAGAACAATCTTTGGCTGCCTAATAACCACAAACATTCAAAATCTGAAAAACAAAGCAATAAATACTTTCAATACCATCCAACCTTAATATGCTTGGCCCTCAGTTCTTTGCAACAGCACTACACCCTTCCTATTTACACCACTCTATATCCATCCAACACTAAGTAGAAATTTGAAGCCTACCCATGTTTCACACCTCAGCATCCTACACTTACTGATCTCCCCCTCCTACAAGAAACATGGCTCTGACAAAACAATACTCACCAAACAAGCAATATACACCTGCTCTCCTATCCATTTAAACACCATTCCACCAGATGCATACACATCTGAAACTACACTCTTCTAAAATATGAGTTATCTTTCTTGTCTATGTTCTGGATACCCTCATCTTTCCAGCACTGCATCTAGATTCAACGTATCACATGGTCCCTCATGGCCAAGATTCAACTTCCACACTAAACAAACAGAACACTTACTCCATGAAAGTTCTGTGCTTGCTCCACAAGGACACAACACACACACACACACACACACACACACACACATCACTACACTTATTGACCTGGGATCTTGCCTGTTGGACATGATCAGCTTCCTAAGTGCTACAGGAGCCCTAAAGTAGGAAAGGCATTGCCATACTCCATCTGCTCAAGGTTATGCCATTAGAGAAAAGTCACTTTCGAGCAAGGTTCTATCAATGAAGCATACTTTCTTCAAAGAAATTTTCACTCCAAAGGGGTCCGTTCTTTCCCTGCTACTGACTGTAGTGCAACCCTGAAGCTGCAGAAACCCAGAAAAAGGGATCCTTAAGGTTATACAATATCATAGAATGGAATTATGGGGAAGGAAAGAAAAGATAAAAGGTATAACAGAATGATTGCTGAAACATCACTGTGACCAAGATAAACTGCCAATGTAGACTGAGAAGAGAATATTGACTTTAAAATACAGACATCTGAAAAGAAATTAATTTCTTTGCACTAACTGGCATTCCTGCCTTAGCAGGATAGTGTAAAGAACAAATAAACACTGGCCTCATTTGCACACATCCACACTCTGAGTTGTCAGGTATAATGTATAAAACCCAGAGCCTAACACCCACAGCCAAGACCTTCCTACTACTTTGGTTTATCTTGATAATTTCATACACCACTAGTTAGACCACAGAATACTCTGCAAGCTGCTGCATCACATGATTATTGTGTGGCCAATGGCAACTCAAGGGTGTGCCAATTTGATAACTGCTTCTTTCCCCACAAGGTGAAGCTCTCTACCTTCTAATGTCTTTCCCAATAACTATGACCTGGCTCATTTCAAGAGACAGGTCTTTCACTTTCTCAAAAATTCATAAATACTT
>JAYMFT010161725.1:0-12411 GCA_038088735.1 Panulirus argus | reverse complement strand
TATATATATATATATATATATATATATATATATATATATATATATATAGTTGAACACACATTTTGCTGCCAAGGCCAACCCCCCCCCCCCCCTCCCCCCACAAACAAACGCAAGCCCCATTAACCATAAGGCACCCCCCACTTTCCCTTTAACGGTCAGGGTAGTGTACAGTCGGGAATGGCAGAGGTGAGACGGAATTTTTGTGGTGGTGTTGGGATTTAAACAATTTCATGAATTGTTGGCATCTGCTGACGATGATTGTCTCCGCGAAACATGCTGTGCATAGTGTATTGAAAAATTACATGTTAAATGGAATTATCTAAATTGCTGAACAGGTGTAAACCCCGACTAAGCAGGGGTAAGCCCCTCTCCATGCAGGCGTAAACCGCGGCTGAGCAGCTGCAAGGCCAGTGTTCAAAAGATGTAAGTAAACGCTGAGATGAAATTGGTATGAATCCCGAACAGGCGTGAACACTGAGATGAACAGGCGCTGGAGACAAGTGTAGACCTGCTATGTACCATTGCTTGGTGCATGAACAGACTGGTTGACCAACGCAGACGTGAGTTCGCATTTCATACGACATGCAGGTCCACGGGGGCCGGCCGGCCAGCTGGGGTCTCGGCAAAATTTCCTGGTGATCAGATAGCGATGTTTACTTCCATAAGCGCCAGTGAATGTGTCACTGATAAGAAATATTTGTAAACAGAGGCAACTTAGCATAAACAAGCAACTTTTGCAAACACTGTACTGCCAACTATTGTTGGCGGCAGCGCTAGGCAAATTGCAAGTCAGAGATCGCCGACTTTTATGTTACCGGAGGCAGCTTATTGTAAGACTGTGTGTGTAATGGTCAAATATTTTATTAGTACAGATATGTATATGGTGGAAGGACTATAAGGGCATATATGCCAAAATGAATAATTTCCAACCAGCAAGTGTCGGTAACGATTGAGGAGAATTATAACCAAGCAACAAAGATTTGTCAGCAGGGGCCAGCCAGACTATTACTTAAATAACAAAGATGAGCCGGTGGCCATTTTCCAAAATGATTAGTAAATAACAAGAAAGGAAACTGCGGTGACGTTTATGGCTGCACGAGTCCTGACATCCGAGAGGGAGGACTTGCTGGTCGAGTCTTGTAATTGTCTCTCCTGCCACCAGGGGGCCGACACTAGCGCTGCATGCTCTCCAAGATGGCGCCTCAGATAGGTAATTTTGAATGATGCATTCCCTTTTGCGCAAATTTTCTCGGGTCCTTAATTCATTCCATCTAGAACTAAGAATAACTAATGCATACTATGATTAGAATCTTTTATACAGATCCGTTGATGCAGTAAAAATCGTATGAGTGCTGTCTTTTGATAATTCTTGAGCGATAGACGAGCTGGCAGATGGACCCACGATAGACAGAAAACGAAATAAGAACAGAACAAAAATTTTGTTCTTGCAGACAGGCTGGACAGTGGGTCTGTTATAACAAGACCGGCTCTTCTGCTGAACATTAAGGAACAGCAGCGGTGAAATAGGAGATATACAGAGAGTAGAATTTTGGAGCAGTGGGCCGACACCATCAGATCACACAGGGCAGTCGAGTGAAGAGCGCGTACCCGTACGTAATCCTGGAACAAGACTTCTGTTATATGATGAAGCACATCGCCCTGGGCGCAGCCAACATCCTGCTCCCTGACATCATCCAGGTGGTCAGACACTTCAAACTTCTTGATGTCACTGTAAATAACGGTTTAAACATGAAGAGTCATGTTAGCACCATCATCAATTTTCCATGCCGTCTCTACCTACTCCGCCGACTGAGATTACTAGGCGTTCCATCATCTGAACTCAGGAATGCCTAGACCGTCTTCATTCTACCTAAACTCACTACGCCTCCCCAGCCTGGTCTTCCTTCCTTGCAATTACATAGAGGGATCAGCTGGAAAGTGTAAAAAAAGAGCATGCAAAATCTTTCGACCAACATCGGCAGCTCACATGGCAGTTTGGCAATAAAATGTTAACACATCCCTATCACCGAGACCTGTTTCCCATCGACACCCTACTCCTACAGAAGGTCGTCTGTCGCTGCAATCGACTTGTATCAATCAGTGCAGACAGATATAAGGATAGTCCTATACCTACCATCGTGAATGTCATAGGCTATCCACGAACAAGTTTATAGCTAAGCAAAGAAACAGCTCAGTTTTCTCTTAAGCTGTGTAGTAGGTCAGCTACCATATATCTGTAGCTGTTCTTCACAAGATGTTCAACTAATTATCACTAAGAACATAATGTATAAACAATATGATTTGCTCTATAAACCTCTCTGTATTTCTGTCACTCTGTATAGATGTACCTCAATCATGTGCTTGTCAAAGGCATGGAAATTCCCGGCACCACCTCGATCTCAAGCTCTTTTATGATCAGTTAACTATAATGAATTACAAGTTCTATAATGTCTATAATATTTCAACAATGTATGTTCAGGCGAGTAGCTACCTAAATTCAATCAGACGTTCTTTATTCATTTATTTACACACACACACACACACACACACACACACACACACACACACACACATACACAAACATACACACACATACACAAACCACAGCAGCCTAAGCCAGGTATCCAGACCCGAGGGGAGGATGAACTGTGCTGGGTGTAGGCCGACTGCTGCGCCCAAGATTCGAACCTTCAGCGACCCGCTTTCGCTCCACAATGTGTTACCTTACTAACGACGGCCTGACATGGTGGCAGGTCACAGCACGTGACCTCACCTGACCTGAAAATCCCCAGAGACATGAGTTTGGCAGCCCAGCCTACAGCAGCCCTGTGTGATATTACCCCGTGACCTCCATACTCCATGTTCGGCGGTGGCAGATCAAAAGATGAGCCTCTCTCAATCCACCAGAATAGAGAGAAGCCAGAGCTTGCGACATTTGACAACCTGACCTTCCTGCCTTTTATATACCCGGGTATTACCGCAGGAAGGCAGTCAGGCAGCTGACTCGCTCTAGACAACAACTGTACCACTCCAATACCTGAAGTCCTGGCGACATGACACCAGACTCAAGCCGCCCTTTGGGCGCCTCCAAACATCAATAGAAGTCCCAACGTGACTCATTTTCCTGACTGTTTTCATTGTGGTGCCTCATCTCTGGCGCTCACCATCACCAGCACCGATGCTCCAGGGCCAAGACCGTCTCTTATTTCTCATCCTGCCACAACTGGCCTCTCCTTTCTCGCTATAATCCTACACCGCCAGTAGCTCATGGCCCCTGGGCTTTATTACCTATGTACCTTACTCAGAGCATTGTTGTTGTTGTTTAACGTGTTTCCGAGCCCCTCTCTCAGTTATACCACTCCAACAACCCAACAACAACACCCACTAAGAACCCCTAGGTACCCGACCTCGGGCGAGCTCGTGATGATATGGTCATGACTAGATAAATACTTCACTAATGTCAGTTATCATTCAAAGTGATCACAATACGCACATATTTCATATTTTTTTTTCTTTTCTGATAATAACTTAAAAAAGATTTATCTTTGCATATCCAGTGTCTGAAATCAAACCAGACTATTTTCCATCTAAACTTTCCTATAAATCTTATGTCAGTATAGTCGCTCCAGGCTACATGGTGTTCCATCATAGTTATTTTCCTTACTGCTGATTTACCGGATAGGTTGGTGTTGAGGAAGCGGCTCTACCTCTTTTGGTAGGTAAGATAGAGACCTTTTATTTACATTTTCAACTCAGTATATGTAAATCATGATTGTAAGATGCAGTTACTGTCCTCATGCAGATCAGCTCAATATTGGACATTAGGTCTTCTGTTTATATGTCGTTCCCATATACTCCTTCACCTTTTCTTTCCTCCCTTTCTCTTCCGTTGTCCTTCTCTCCCTTACAATCTATCCCTTCCCTCTACATAAATCCCTCCCAACTTGTCCCTCCCTTCCTTCCCATCTTTCTCTCCCTCGCCGCGTGTACCTCTTTCCCTACGAGTCTGACACCCAACAAACCCATCTGACACCCTCCCCCACCCATTAACCTGACCCTTTCCAACCAGATGACCCCCTCCCTCCCCACCTGTCCAACTGTCTCATCCACTCGCTGGTATGCTCGGTGGCTTGTCCAGGCGCTGCTGGGGGTGGCCATGGCCCTGCAGGGGGTGCAGAGCCCCTGTGGCAGCGGCAGAAGCTCTTTGGCTATGCGCGACACAACTGGTCCAGCTGCCCCTGCTGCTTTTCTTGCTCCTGCTGTTACTGGCTGCTTTTACTTCTATTGTTCCTATTGCTACTGGCCCGGCCGCTCCTGCTGTTATTGGCTCTCCTGTTATTAACCCCTGATTAATACTGCTGCTGGCCTAGCTGTAACTGTTGCTGTTGTTCCTGTTGTCTCTGCTGCTCCTGATGTTGCTGCTACTACTGGAGGAAGGACCATCCCAGAAATACAAACCATAATTTCTAATGAGCCTAATAAAGCCTCTGTAATTATGATTTAGCTGCTCGCAGGAATATAATTTCAGCACCAAAACGACACCCCTAGCTTTTAGGAATCAGATTTTGTAATGATGATTACGAGAGACTTACATGATATGGGGGAGGATATACTTATGCCCATCATGTTTATGTTGCTTCAGGTTTGAATAGTGGTATTCTGAAATTTATCAGAGGGATATGAGTGACATTTAGGAAGAGATTTATAAAAAAAATGCGTTCTCAAATGTCACTAAGCTACTGTTTCTCCAGTCTCAGATGCTGCACAGGTTTGAATCAAGGAGTTGTGTTCATTGCGAGAGGGAGAATGAGTGGTTGAGTGAGGAGGGTGGGGAAAGCGAGTTTAAGAGTGTATAGTGGAACCATCAGCATAATAGTAAACAGAGTTAGAAGTTGAAGAGAGAAATTCGTTTATAGAAAGACAAAAAATGTAGGAGAGAAGAGAGAGCCATGAAAGGCATTTGTGTCAGTAGGATAGGACAGGAAGTTGCTCCGTCAGCTCCTATTGCAATGGACTGCTATGCATCAAAGGACAGAAAGAAAGAAAAAATAAAAGGAGGGAAGTTTAGAATCCTAAGCCTGATATCACACCCCGTCAAATGATTTGGAGATATCGAAAGCAATGACAAAATATTCACAAAATTTCCTGAGAGAGGAGGACAAGAAATGAGTCACATAGAAAGAAAAATCACAGATATAATTTACACTTCGAAAGGCGTGCGGATGATCTGAAAGAAGGGAGTAGGACTTAAAGTGTCAGAGAGAGTAAAAGCTAAAGAGGGTTTCAAACACACTGTAAAGAGCAGAGGTGTGAGCACTGGGGCAGTAGCTAGAAGTGTTAAAACGATCTCCTATCTAAAGGAAAGGTTGCACCAAGGCAAGGAAACAAGGTAATAGAAAAGTTTTTGTATCTAAACATAAAGCGACATACGCGATCGAAGATTGGAGATTGTTCATGGGCACACTCCTCAGGGCTCGATAATGTATGCTATCTGTGCATTACGCCTAACCCGCTCAAGGCTCGGAAGTACTCAGAAGACCCTGCGCCAGGAAACATGTATATATCTTTTATTTTTTCATAAACTCTTTTCTTGTTGAGATACAGGCTTAGCAATCACCCCGCTATGCTCCAGCAGATGAGTACCAATTTTGCCCAGGCGTATTGCTCGAACTGCTATGCTCAGCAGAATAACCGTAGTGGAGATCATGCTTGCCTCTCAATCTTGTCGTAGCTCTTGCCTGTCACACACAGTGTCCAAAGAAAAAATTTCCCAGGATATATCTCTCAGGGTCTTATCCTGACCATATAGAGCAATGACAGTAGTAACATTAAGTACTCGGGATGTTATGCGGTAGGATTCTTAGCACCGCGTTCCAGCGATGTTAGAAGTGGCTCTTAAACAAGAATTACCAAAATATCCTTGCAGTACTCTGTTCAGCCTGGCCAACCGTGACCCAGTAAGTAGTGCGGAGATTCGTGGATCACGTGTAGCACGAAATTTCTGACCTACGAAATTAATGATCATGGAACAAGTGAGCAATGCGAAATAAATGACGACTATAAAATAAATCACACATGTGTACAGACTGCACATAGGGTTAAGTTTGGTTAAGTTCCTTAGGTTAGGTTAGGTTAAGTTAGGTTAAGTTAAGTTTAGTCCCACGTTCTTACCTTAACCCAACTTAAATATCTGAGGCGTTGGGGCAGATTATTTATTTTGAAGATGTTACAAATTTCGGCACAGTCTAACTTTACCAATTACTAACTAATAACTTTAACCTATTGTAACGATGATAAACTCGTCTTCGTTCTTACAGAACTGTGGCAGACGTGGAGCCTTCCTGCTTGGCCGATGGTAGTGGCCATCAAGGATGTACCTGACCCAGGGCTACCAGCAGCACAGGGGAAACAAACCTCCATCAGACACAACTTAAGTGAGGAAGATTTCTTCCCTCAAGCAAGACTGATAACTCTGATAGCTCGAAGATGGTTTATTCAGGTAAAGACAAATGTATAGAAAGGAAAATGGCATTATAAGAAGTACCCGGACTCATAGGATAAAACTTTAGTTGATGAGTAACTGAACATTAGTTTCCTTTTCGCAATTCTTCTTAAATTGATTTAAGTATGGCATTTGGGGAGCCATGTATGTGACGAGTTTGTGTCATCAGCCTTATGAACGTCTTTTCTCTTCAGCTTCCAGGTTGTGTGCCCAAGTTTTCTTTGTGTGGCTCTATCTTCCCCATACATCAAGAGTAGTTCATCACACAACGGTGGAACAAAGAACAAATTATTTCTAATGACTAACCTTAGCCGTCTCCTCTACGGACGGTGAGTGGTTTGTAGTTGTCACGTCCACCACCAGGGGGGCGACGGGAAGAAGGGGACTAGAATTAATTCCAAAAGTTGTCACTACTGGAACCTCATACATACACTTCCATAATGTTAAGTGTCTTCGTATGATACAATTCCGTAACTATATGAGCAAGAAAAGCATCGAGGCTGGATACAATAACGTAGAAAGATAAGCAAGGTGTGCAGATTTGAGCTTGGCTGGGTGGTTTGTAATTGTCACGGCGCCCACCAGGGGGCAGCAAGAGGGATATATTCTTGGAGACGCAAGCGGGATTTCTCATCCAGATAGAAACATATTCTGTCGGGGCCTTCTGATGGCATTTTTTTTCTCTCTCTTTCTCTCTTTAGGTAAGGCATTTCCTCATCTTTTAAATACAGTTTCCATTACAAAGCATTTGGTTGTGAATAAATGAAAGAAAATGCTAGAAAGTCGAAAAGCGAGTGACATAACTCTATAGCAGGAGCAAGTCTTGTCACCAAGACCATAACAAGGGCCTCGGAGCGTCAAACGACGGACGATCCGTCAACAGCGGAGGTCCGGCAATACCCAGCGGGTATAGTAGCCAGTCAAGGCAACAACATAAACAACAACGAGTCACAGAAAGCAACACAAGCAGAAATTGCTTCCCTACCTCTCCCTTTATCAGTCAGACTCATCGATTACGTCACAAGACTCTAATGCTGGAACAAGTTGGCGTTATGAATGCGTCTTTCCGGGTAAATCGTCCACAAGTTCTGTTCTCATGATACACATACACGAAAGAGACTCCTGTCTGATAGTAGGTTACAAGGGTTCCATCCACCTACCACTGCAGACGATACAGCTGTAACAAATTCTGAGGACCCAGACCGTTCATCGTGGCCCAGAGACGTTTCAACAAACAGTGACGATGTTGTACTGCCATGAAGTCATAGTTTCAAGTCAGTTATGATTATCAGAGAAGATATTTCTACTTGATGTTGTATAGATACAATCAAAGGTCCACACACGTCCACAAGCTACTAATAGTTTCTTTTGATGCCAGGCAGAAGAATGATGGTTAGGCTCAGTGGTAGGACTGATATCTATGGCTATCATGCTATGACAGGAGAGGACTCATCTACAAAATTCTAATGAATGTATGAGAACCGTCATATACTCGTAAACAGCTCTGAATGGAACCCAAATCCTACTCTATAGACGATTCACCTCTGCCAACAACCTGTATGATGTATGGTTGTATACCAACTTAATGTGATAATACCACGACCCTCGTTTGACTCCTGTATGTATGTATGCCTGTCTTAGGTGGCTGTGTCAAAACAACTGTCTATACCATGTATATACACTAGACCTGTATTTGTAAGCCATGACCCGGCCTATTTATCTGTTAATGCGCCTCGCTGCGACCGATGCATGTACACACAGCCTGTACATATATATGCTTGTACTTTGTCGCTCGTGAGGTCTCTTGTACAGGGGCTGGTGCACGCTTGTCTCACATTTGAACGTCAGCAGCAAACACACCATACACTAGAGATGCATAAATCGATTCATTGACATTTACAAAACAAAACTTTATTCACCAAACTTACAGAAACGGAAAAGTATTTAACGAAAATGTAAAAGAAAATAAGTATACGATTTATTATATAGAAATAATCTTATATGAGAAGACAGTAAGGTTAATATTTTGAATGACTTGGAGGTAGGAAGAATGGAACTTCAAAAAGGGGTTAAAGCAAATAATCCATACTTTGTAGAGACAGAGATTCATTTATCGGACGTTAAAAAAGGTGTGCTATTATGACAAGAGGCAGGGTCTTGGTGCAGGTACTAGGGAAGTTTGTAGTTGTCACTCCGGTCACCAGGGGGCCACAGCCCTCTGAGCTGGCTTTTTACTCTTCATAGATTTGTGATTTCCTCTGAGCTTTTGTAATACATATTTCACTGCTATTTTCAGTTAAAAAGGGATTCATAAGCTTTACTGAAGCTGCCAAGTCTAAGGAAATGTTCGGAGATATTTCTAAAGTCAGAGGAAAGGATGTAGTTGTCAGAGGAGCCAGAGGGGGTCCGGGGCCAAAGTCTTGTGTGCCCATCACCTCCCCAGGCCGCCTGCCTTCTGCCACCGGGGCCTGGCTTCTGGAGGAGGCCACACCTGCTGCTGGGGAGACCATACCACTGCTGGGGAGGCCATACCTGCTGCTGGGGAGGCCCCATCCGCTGCTGGGATGCTCCATTAGCTGCCAAGAAAGGTAGCTTCTGCATGAGGCCTACCTTCTGATGGAGAAAAAAAAAAAAAGCTTGCTGTTGCGAAGCTACGACTACTGCTGGATAGACCACACTTGCTACTGGAAAGGCTACAGGTGATGTCTGTGGAAGCCATACCTGCTGCTGTAGAGAACAACCTTTTCTGCTGGTAGACCATAACTACTGCAGGAATGAGACGTTTCTGCTAATGGGAGACCACACTTAACGCTGAGTAACTCCAACCATTCCACTGGAAATGCCACATCTATTGACAATGGCTACATATCTTGCTAAAGCCACGCCTGCAGGTATGAGACCACGCTTGCTGAGGACTGGACCTGTTACTGGTTATGTATACTTGGCGCTGAAGAAGGCCACACTGGCTGTTGAGGAGGCCATCCTTAATACTCAGGAGGCTGCAGCAGCTGCTAAGGGAGGAAGTACCTATTACAGGGAAAGCCAAAACAGCTGCTAAGGGGGCCACACACATTGCTTGAGGGCAACAAATGTTGCTGAAGAGTCCATGCTGCTCTTAGGTTAGCCAGAACTTCCGCTGAGGAGGCCACACCCATTTCTTTGGCTTCTTTCTATGTTGTCTGCTGTCTTTGACGAAACAGACGAGTGCTGGCGGTGGCATGCATTCCGGCAGGTCACGGTCGACACAGGAAAGTCAGTTGTTATATGTTGCTCACGGGTATTAATTTCCGGTAGAGATTCAAGACTATCACTGTCTCTCAGATGATATATCTTGTCGGATTATTGTTAAATGATCGAAATTATTTGCCATCATTTATCAAACTAAATGAATTTGGTCAGACTAGTATAAGGCAACTTAACATTAGAAAAAGTTGGGTACCTAAGCGGTCTTAATAAATGACGTTTAAGTTTGGTTGACGATTCATACTCTTTTGACCCATTATGATTTCAGTTGATCGATCTGACACAAATGAAAGCATTATTTTGATGAAAAAAAGTTTTATCCACTTCTCCTTTTCCGTCTTCGGCGTCATTCTCTCGTCCGGTTGGTCAGTCATCCTGTAATTCTCCTGCCATTTTTGTGTTTCCTCCGTAAGGAACGTATTATGTAAGACTTTTTTTCTGTGCTTATTTAGTTTTTTCTTTTTACTTTCCAAGAATTAGAATCAAACTTCATGTCTTTATTCATCTAATCCTGGCTCGACCAACCTAACACTTATATACTGCATCATCCAGGGCCCCGCAACATCCTTTTTTTTTTTGTTAATTTTATCACTCACAGATTCTATGAGAAAAGTCGAGTCGTATCCGAATTCTTACCATAAATTTCTCCGGGAATAAACGTAACGGCCTCACTACACGGCAGACCGCAAGTTTACGTTTCTTTGGCCTTGTTGTCCTCTTTATGTCCACTTCCGGCCAGACCTTCTGCTGTTTCATCGGGAACAAAAGCCAAAGATGCATAATTCAGGGAGATTTATATGCATATCGCTTAAATTAAAAAGAAGAAAAATATGCACTATATAGCGGGCGTGGTGACGGTGGCAAGAGCGACCAGGCAAGGGGAAGGATAGGCTAATGCAAATAAGGAAACCTAAACCCGAGGAGTGAGAAGAGAAACCCACACACGCGTGAAATTATTGGTTGTGTGACATTTATTCCAGATCGATTGTGTTTCGCTGAAAGCTCATCAATAAGGGTAAAAATATGAAGTACAGACTCTCGGCCTCATACCGACCTCAGATGGATAAGGAGCTCTGAAGTGATGTGTTATCTGTTACTTTATTCTCGCAACTCCTCCAAATTTCTCACAAAAGTTGTATGGAACCAGAGGCAATGAATCCCATTGGTATAAACTAACCATGAGAAGTTAATCACGAAATTTTTTTTAGGACATAAATCTAACCCGCCAACTGGTATCATCCACCGTGACCTCGCCCTCCCAACCCAAGTACGCGTGCGCACCCCGGCCTCCCCACTATAATCAGGAATCACCATTAATCTCCTTGCCGGCCAGCAAACGCGATGACAGAGCCATCTCTAGGCCGGAGGTTGCGCGATCACTTACCTGATATTAACGTTGGATTTGTGAACGTCAAGATATGTATGGTATTGTGTACAGTGAGACATCTGGTGAGTCCAGAACATCACTGAAGCCCGAGATCATTGTCCTGAGGTAACCTGTCCTTTTGTATCAAAATATGGGTCAGAGGAGGCGTTATCTGATGAGACGAATTTCATATTCGTGTTTCCTTTTTGCAGTGGTATATTACAACCTTTCCGATATCAATTCACACATACACACACACACACACACACAGAGTGAGGGATAATTTGATAATTACCCTTAAGCTTTTGAAATAGGTGTAGTTTAAGAAAAGATAGTGCTAAATATTTCATTGCTTTAGAGCCTACACCGAATAACTGGAAAAGATTCTGCAACATTCTGGTGTCCATATATACACAAGTTTGTAAAGTGGGTCGGCTGAAGAGTGTAGCTCCTTAAAGATAATTGAAGTCCATGAAACGTAGATTTCCTGGCAGAGAATTCTTTTTGAGTTGGCAGAAGTCTTAGGATTGTCGAGTCCCTATAAAGCAGCAATTTTGGACGGTGGAGTTTATGGATAGTAGATTCTGAAAATGGAACCTCCGGATTATGAAGAGAGGGACTCTTGGACCACTGAAAGATACAGTCGCTGACCAGTCTAGTCTACCACAACTCTTCTCTACTTGAAGTTATTACAGGATCATATCGAGGAATTCATTTCGAGTTCCTTGGGCTGCATTATGGTGCCTTTTGCCCTTGTATGTACGACCTCACGTTCAAGATAGAAAGTCTGTTCAAGGATGATGAAAGGCTTATGATCAACGAACAAAAACGTATTGGGGTAAGGGAAGTAAAACACGTCGAATGCTGGTATCAGGAAAATGTCAGTGTTAAGTTCGTGTGTAAGTCTTGTACCTTTACCTATTCTCAAGTAGACTTTATGCACCATTCCACACTTCTACTCTTCCAGCAACCAGCAACCCTTAGATTTACTCCAAGACACCTGGTGAGCCTGAGACATGTCAGCACAGTTTGTATCAGCTTCAACATGATATATGAGACCAGAGCATGACTGACAGATTTGCAAAGTGTGAGAGCTGGGCATATCTAGATGGCTGTGGGGCTCCTGGAGCGAGGAGACTGTGTTGTGTCCAGAGGCGCTGGTGCTACTCAGATGTCTGACTGATAACCTTAGTGAGAGGCAGTATGTGTGCGTGTACGCGTGTGTGTGTGTGTGTGTGTGTGTGTGTGTGTGTGTGTGTTCACCGCTTGCTTCTCCTGCCTTAACTTAACCATATAGATC
>JAYMFT010161704.1:0-12412 GCA_038088735.1 Panulirus argus | reverse complement strand
ATGGAAATCCTCCCCTCCTGTTTTACTTTTCTAAAAGAAGGAACAGAGAATGGAGCCAAGTGAGGATTTTCCCTCTAAGGCTCAGTCCTCTGTTCTTGACGCTACTTCGTTAATGTGGGAAATGATGGATATTATGAAAAAAATATATGTATATCCCAGGGGATAGGAGAGAAAGAATACTTCCCATTTATTCCCTGCATGTCATAGAAGGTGACTAAAAGGGGTGGGAACAAGGAGTTGGAAATCCTCCCCTCTAGTTTTTGCTTTTCCAAAAGAAGGAACAAAGAAGGGGGCCAAGTTAGGATTTTTTTTCTCTTAGGCTCAGTCTTCTGTTCTTAATTTTCTCAGTATTTCAATTAGGGCCCAGCCTTGATGTGGACTTTTGTCTGTTACTTGAGCCTTTAAAAAAAAAGAAAAAAAGAAAGAAATCACTGAAATGCAAACAGCGAATTAGTACTCCTTTTTAAACGCAGTGAACCACAAAACCAACAACACCCAACTCACGCAAATGATAAAGAAAATCCACACACCCAATACTGCCTCAGCCCCAACACATGGAGATTTTCTAACCCAAACGAACAACATCCCTCCTCCTAAAGAACACACAAACACCCTCAAGAAATACTACTAATTAGTTAGCCATAAAACAGACACTCTTCTAATCATGACAGTCATAAAACCCTTGCACAAAATTTACCCCAAAACACTTGCTTATTTGTCCTTCATTCCTGGTGACTTTGAAAACTTAATTAAAACCTTAAAGAGCTTCCCTACACCAGTCTTTGACAACATAGCCCCACATAAAACTTAAGCTCAGTAAGCTCAGTAGTAATCTAGTTACCACAGATATCTTTATTATGCAGGCAAAAAACAATTGATATTTTTATGGCAGTGATCTTTCCTCTTACCATCATCCTCTCTTCTACCACCAGGCTGTGCTGTGTCTGGGTTGGTGGCAGATTCTCGAACGTTAGTTGACCATGCACGAGTTGAATGTGCCAATCACTGGTTTGTTTACAATGAGAACATGAAAGTGGAGTCGGTAGCACAAGCTGTGTCTAACCGTGCCATCCGGTTTGGTGATTCAGATGAAGATGGACCAGCAATGGTAAATATTACTGTAATGATGTACTGTATTGCTTTTCTTCCCTTTTAAAACTTACAAATTCTTCTTTTCTCACTCTCATCAATAATTCCTTTCTCCAAACATGTCATGAACATGTAGCATGTTGTGTTTAGTGCTGTACCCCCTTCACTCACTGTGCATAAGTTTGATCATGCTTGTTTATTTTCTTAAGTACAAAATTTACTTTACACATGGATAGATTGCTCGTAGACAGATTGAATGACTAAAGCTTGGGCTTCAGGCCAAAGCTCAAGATTAGTCAAGCTTGGGGATGGCTGGGTTCTTTAGAGGTCTTTCATTTATTATTTTTATGTTGATTTATATTGTATATTTTTGGCACTTACAGGAATCTCCCAATCACTTAAGAGGGGTTATTTCATCTAATTCCCATCCAGTTTGGGAGAAATTGAGGAGAATTCCCCATCTTTGACAAACACAGACATAGCTGCTGGAGGATGCTTATTACTAGGACCCTAACCTATCTGCAACTGCTCAGACTTATGACCTCACAGATACAGCTGCTGCTTGGACTTGCTTTTTTGGCAAGCCTTAGTTTTCATTGGCTTCATGGTCGTTTCCTGCCTGTGATAGGGGTATGGCAAAGACTCCTGAGTTTTTCCCTCTCTCAGTATCCACAAAATTAGTTTAATGGATATATCATGGCAACTTCTCCCTTTTTTGTGATCAAGAATTGTTTTATTTCTCTTTCCCTACTGCAGTGATAATGTTGAAACCTTTTGTTTTATCAGGCATGTTTTCATTCAAGTTTGATGTTAGAAACTGCATTGTTTGTAATTGGGATGGTCCAGGGTGGCAGGCAGTTGGCCATAACACATTGTTTGCAGTATATATTTTATGATTATATGAGTTTTTGAGAAGTTATTTGATGGATTTGTTTTTAATGGTCATACTTTCAAGATTTACATGATTATTGCCTGGGAAAGTGACAGTTGTTAGCATTTTATGTATGGGTATAGATATTTAATTCTCTGATAACACCCACTCTTTCAGTGTCAGATTTAGGTTATGATACTGGAGTTTCCAGTAAAAACATATGACTAGAAGTGAAAATTTGGTCATTTCTGTGTGTATTTTTCTTACCTTGCAGCTGTAATCATTGCTAATGGCCATTACCCAAATGGAAACAATTTAAACACTCATCTGTTTCTGTTTTGAAGGTTTGAAGGCAACAGTAATGCACAATTCTATAATCAGTGTAGTGGTCGTAATCCATGTTGTTATTTTGGTTCTCCTGATTAATGCTACTGTGCAGGCTTTCATCAGTATTTCCTAGAAATTTTTCATCTAAGAGAGTTCAAACATAGAAGTTTCAAGCTTCATAGTTTTTCCTGTGGGCTCTTGCTTTTAGAAACTTTATAAATGTCTTAAATGATTATACCTCATATTTTGTGTTATGGTTCCCATTTTCCTAAGACTGGTGGCCTTCTCTTCTTAGTTCAAATGTGAATTGTTAGAGGTCTTTGATTCTTTATGTTATGGAAGTCCTGCAACAGTTGGGAACCACAGTTTCCTTTTCTTTACTTTGGTGAATTCTTTCCTTTTATACTCTGATTGATTTCAGATAGGATGATTAGTTTTGCATGTTTGTATGTTTGAAACTTCAGGTGTTAAAAAATTAACTTTTGCAAAATAGAGATCTGAGGTGATTGGAAGTCAGTGGAAACCACAAGTCAAATTTGTTCAAAAGTTTCAGTCTATTTTTCTATCTGAAACAGGCTTTCATTAAAGTGGTCATTTGCATCATACCGGCTGCCATTCAAAGTCCAAAGTAACTATACCCTTAGTATCCTTGCTAGGCACATGATGGCTTGAGTGGATAATGGCTTTCATAGTCCATAATGAGAGAGAGAGAGAGATTTCCCCCTGAACCTTTCTATAAAGACCAAGTGTCGTCTCCCAACCAACAAAATTTTGCTTCATAGAAAAAAGACTGACTGATGTTGGAGAATTTCAGTCCATATTCTTACCAATATCACCAATCTTTCATTGCTCATGTAAAATTAGAGAAATGCATTTCTGTACTTCTACCTCAAATGCTAATGGAGCGTGTTAATTCAGAAATGTTCAATATATATTTTGCCTTCCTTTGTATTATTTATTTTTGTATTTATATATGGATTTTTTTTTTTTTTTTTTTTTTTTTTTTTTTTTTTTTTTTTTTTTTTTAATAAGAGGCCTCAAGGATGGAAGGATATCCACAGAGGCAAGGGACTATGGGAAAGGGTCAGATACTGGACAGAAGGCACTAATTCATTTCTTTGAGACATATACTTCTCAGAAGGGTGGTCTGCCGCAGATTTTATGTTTTTGCTATTGCTGTTGTTTAAGGTTAACAGATACGGCTTGTTATTCAATATTACTAGGGTGTGTGTGTGTGTGTGTGGTTGAAAACAAGATTTCTCTGATTTAAGTTTCCATGCATTGACTAGAGCACCTGGATACTCTGGGGGATACCAGGCTAAGTAAAAAAAAAAATAAAAATCATAGTGTTGTACCTTAGGTACGTACCCTTCTTCCCAAGGCTTAGCTGGTCACAGGTTCTCAGAACCTTTTTGGGTACTTTTCAGTTTTTCTGTCAAGATCATCATAGAGGAGATGAAGATGTTATTCATCCCCTTCCTTTCCCTTTTTGTTTGTCAAAATACAGTATATTAATTTTGGCAGTGATGTGACTGAAACAGATGCCAGTGATCAGGAAAAAACTGAAGGCCTGCTGGGAATATAAATCACAGAGTCAACTGTGGCGATGATGTTTGGTTAGAGTGATTAGTGATGAATGATCTTTAGGTCCAATGTTTGTGATTGAGAATTCCACCCAAATTTGCAGTAATTAGATAAATTGTAACTCCTCACAGACCATTAACCTCTCTAGTTACCTATTAAGAGCTTCCACCTTTGGTAGAAAAATGTCTTATCATTCTTGAATACATGAATCTTTTTTGTATATATTGATTTTTTTTATTCATCATTTTTCATTTCATTTGGGTCTTAAAGTGTTATCATGGATGAATGAATATGAAAGAAATGGCAGATGGAAATGGAAAGACTATTTCTGTGGATTTCGGTAAAGCAAAGAGTTAAAGGGATGATTAGCAACACTTCTACATCACTGAGATTGCAGCAGCTTACTATTGTAGCCTTTTGTCCTCATCTGCAAAATAAACAAAATATAGTGAAAGATATGATAGAATTTATGATACAGGTATTAGGTGGCAGGTATCCACAAACCAGGGAGTTACTGTACTGTCACATTGGTATCAGAAGGGTCGATAACAGCACGACAGTGAGCCACCACACCAGTGTTTGTCATGTTTTCCACCCTGGCCAATTTTTTTTTTTTCTATCTTTGTATCAATCTTCCTGCCTATCTATGTATCTCTCTAATCTATATCTGTGACTCCCTTTCCCTTTGTGAACTCCCATCATGGGAGTGGCCACAGCAAAAGAGTCCTCACTTACCCCTGTTCTTACATGCCTATCTCACATACACCATTCCATGCATTCTTCCATCAATTCTGATCCTCCAGAACTCTGCCACTGCACTTCCCCATGTCACAGGTGGTCTTCTTCTCATGCTAACCCCTTAAATTGTGCCATCATATGCTCTCCTTGTTTACTCAACCACTCCTTCATTCCTTTGCATTCCCTACCATACCAAATCTCTTGTACAACCCCTTCATTTCTTTCCTCTTTCCATGTAGTCATACCACATGCTCCTTACAAATAACTCATTTCCTCAGCTTGGATTCTTGGCCTCTGTAACTCATTCCATGTCCATGTTTTGGCTGCGTAGGTCAGGGCTAAGGGGAATAAGCTATCCCTTAATCCTTTTTTCACTTCCATATTTACACCTCTGTCCTTCATTATTCTGTTAACGGACTCATTGAATCTTCTATTCTGTACTGTGCTCTCCTTATCTCTCCTTCCATATCATCAAACTCTCTCAAGATAGCTCCAAAATACTTTGATCCTCACAGCTCTTTCAGTCTTTCTTCCCCCATTTATATAACGTAGTTTAGTACACTTTCGTCTCTCATTCTATAGGCCTTTGCAAAACCTGTTCTTTCACTGTTTCCTTTCAAACACCATTACTTACTTTAGCTTGCATGTACCTTCAATCACCTATGCTTACACACATAATAGACTCCTACAGCCTTCTGCAACTCCTCTTCACACTCGGTAAACAACACAGTGTCATCTGCAATTAGGCTTGTTGTTAGCCACCATATCACCACCAAAATGCAACTCTGTACCCTTTTTCCCTAGTTTTGCTTTCATCTCTTATCACTCCATCCATAAACAAGTTAAAAAGCCATGATGACATCACATACTTCTGCCTCATACACACATGTATACCGAAACTTTCAATCAACTTTCCATACATTCTTATACATGCATTTGCTACTCTATAGAAGGCTTTCACACCATCCATCAGTTGTCCCCCAATTTTATATACCCTTAAAAAATCCAGTAAAGTATTTCACTACTCTTTCATACACTTTCTCTCCAGATCCATAAAAGCTGCATTCTACTTCTTACCTTTTGCTGGATACTTTTTCGCAGTCATTCCTACTGCAAAAAGTTGATTCACACTTCCCTACTTTTCCTAAAACCCCCTTGGTACTCACTTAATCAACATTCAGTCTTTTCCATCACTCTGTCAATCAACACTCCTGCATGCATGTTTCCTGGTATACTTAACAACACGTATTTGTCAATCAACACTCCTGCATGCATGTTTCCTGGTATACTTAACAACACGTATTCCCCTATAATTGTTACATTCATCCTTAAGCCTTTTTATTTGAATAAAGAAACAGTAATAGCTTTCACCCAATCCTCAGGCACAACCTTCGGCTTTCATGATAAATTACATATCAATTGCATCTACTCTGTCATGCTTTCTCCTCCATATTTCAACATTTCAGCTGTAATCCACTCCAGGTGTCTTTCCTACTCTCATCCTCATTATCACCCTTATTACCTTTAGGCCCTTGCACTTGTATCTTTTCCTTCCATCCTCCATACCCATGCATTTAGCAACTACTGCATTACCTTCTCACACATTTATCAGTTCTTCAGAATACTCTTTTCATCTTCCTTTCACTTCCTTCTTTTGATTCAGCAAATCCCCTTCCTTACTTCTCTCAATTATGTTTCCAGTCTTACATCCACCTTTTTCTTTTTCACCTCCTTTTAATACTATTTCTTATTTTCTCTAAACTTTTCACTCAACTTTCTTCCAAAATCGTCATATCCCCTGTATTTGCTTTAGTCAATTAGCTTCTTAACATTCCTCTTCCACATCATGTATTCTTTCTTTCTCCTTAGCTGAACTTCTACTAGTACATTCCCTTTGAACAATCTATCATAAGCCTTTTTCTTATCTTCCACAACATTTCTAATCTCATCCGTCTACCATACGTTTTCCCATTTATCCTTATATCTCACAACCTTGTATCCAGTTACTTCTCTTACAACCTTTAACATTCTGTTTCCAACATTATAAATGCCTCAATCACACATGACTGCATAACTGCATTTACTGCACTTTCATCAGAACTTTTTGTCATTCTTCTTTTAGACTCCACCTTGCATTTTTTCTGATTCATCTTCTCACATGCCAAGACTTTTACCTGCTCATTCTTCCTTTCACCATACCTCCACTTCATCCTGATTTTAACCTACACAAGAAATGCAAATTGGTAACAATCGCCAGAGAATTGTCTCACAACTCTGGCATCCAGCATAACCTTTCTCAGCCTTTCATCTACTGTCACATTGCCAATCAAACCCTTTTGTTCTTCACTTCAGTCATAGCTCATCTGTGTATATCTTGTGCTGAAAAAAGGCCTTTATAAGAAATAAACCTCTCTCAGCAAAGACATCCATAAGATAAACCCCATTTTCATTAACTCCAAGCAATCCCCATTTACCATTCGCCAGTATCATCACATCCCACCCTTGCATTCATATCACCCATTACAGCCATCTTTCTCTTTCTCAACCTCATCTGTATAGTCAGTCAGATTTCTGCTGAAACACTTCATTTCATCCTTACCTCGCACAGTCTTCATAGTTACACATACTCTTACTCATGCTTACTTCACAATACCAGTCTCTCCTTTCACCCACATTATTCTTGATCTGTTCCATCCATGCTGTGTAACCCCCTCCTCTACTTTTGGTGATAGTGCAGTTGCACATCCATCTTTTTCTCTTTCCTTCTTTTTTCAGTGTACAGTATCACTCTCTCAGTACCGTGCTTAATGCTTTACAGCACATAACTCACTCATCTTTTTACTCTCAGCTCTTTTTTCTCTTTAAAAGATATTGGCATGGCTAACCGTTACTTTATGGAAGCCCATAAATTCTCCTGCTTCTGTTGAAGGCTAGAAGTATTTCAGACAAGGATATATGACCCCAACTTGGTGTAGAGTTTATGATGAGCATTGTATATTACTATGGAAGAGTCTTTCATCACACTGATCATAAGTGAGATTATATAGTTGTAGTTAAGAGGCTAGAAACTCAAATCCATCTCATGTTAATTGGAGTGGAATTAAGATGACTGATACAGAATCATTTTTACTTCCTTATTTATGTTACCAAGAACAAGCATTCTTACCAGTACATATTTTTAACTTGTTCTTGCAGAATAGTCTTTTAGTGATTCATATTCTTTCCTTTACAGAGTCGTCCATTTGGTGTGGCAATGCTGTTTGCAGGCATTGATAAATCGGGTGCACAGCTTTACCACATGGACCCCTCTGGCACTTTCTTGGAGTTTGGTGCCAAGGCCATTGGTTCTGGTTCTGAGGGAGCACAACAGTCTCTCCAGGAGTCATACCACAAGGTAAGTCAGTTAGTATTTCTGAAATATATGTGATCAGCACAGGAAATTAAAATTAACCATACTTGACTGTGCTGAAGACTGTTATTGGTGACTCGTTTTGTGGGTGGGTTCCTTATCTGAATGTACGTTAAGATTGTATTATGTTGTTTCTCAGGATAAGGTAACAAAAGTTTAGATTGCTACATCCCATGGCTTAACTGTATTGCATACTGCTCTTTCTTGGATAAGAAGGTAACAAGGTTTAGCTTCATCCCATTGTTTAACTTGGTCACATGTAGGACTGGCATAGAAGTTTGTGCATTTAGACTCATTTTCTACTTCTACAGTATATCAAGTTAACCTGAACCCTCATGTAAAAGAATAACTATTACCCTGCTGTGATTGAAAGAAAAGACACAAATTATAGAAGTAGGTTGATAGGTGGAACATACAAACATCTATTTCTCATCTCAGTTGACATTTGATGTTGCATTGAGATGTACTCACATGTAGGATTTTTATCATGATTTTTTCATATATGATTTTTTGTTTCAATGAGGTGATTAGTAAAAGAAGTGAGAAAAAATAAGTTCAATATTTTCCCCTTGTGTTCTTCATTCGTTCCTAGTGCTAACTCAGTGATGGGCAACACAGCAAACAAGTATAAATAAAACATTGAATTTCTTTTGCATCTTCTTTGTTGGACAAGCATAGGATTTCTTTATCATGGACTTGTCATGCAAGTTTTGGATGAATAGCCATCAACAACAGAATTCCAACCACAGAATGAAAGTAATTGCCTAGCCTGTCATTGCTGGATATTGAAGCTCAGCCAATTAAGGACCAACATTGTTTATCAAACAAACAGTTACCTCACCCTTAGCATTGTTGCCTTTGTCAACTTTAGCTCCTCTGGCATTCGGTTTGGTTGGTGATCCACGTCTAACAGGGATGTTGGGGCTATCTGCGCACCTCCAGGAAAATTACTGTTGATTTTAATAAGGCACCACTGAAGAATATCTCTTGATATCGGAAAAAGAACACTACCTATGTATCTTGTGTATGTTGTAGAAAGTGTAGGGTAGGGAGTGAGGGGGTTGGAAATGCTCACTTCCTTTCCAAAAAATAAACAGTGAACAGTTATGAAAGAAAGACGGTTATAGAATGTTATACCTTGTTTTTATCTGGATCATGGGATTAGTACATATGATTTTCATCTTTATGGCAAGTTAATCAAATGCGATAAAGGAAAAGAAGACTGCATGGAAATGGGTAAATCGGGATTCGTAGTGTGATTGTTACTCATTCTATTGTGCTTTAAATATTTTTACCAATAACATGGACCTTTTCCTGATAAAAGTTATGAAATACAATCAGTGCCAGATGTTCATGATAGTATAACTGTTATTTCTGAAGAATCGGTAGTACACAAAAGTGGCAGCAGCAGGCTGAAGTATCACCTCCTTTGCCATGTATTAATGTTCTTGCTATGTCAGTGAAGTGCTTGTATAATGACTTGCATTAGCTTAGGCAGTAGTTAAGATTTATGCCATCAGAATGAGAAACTTGCCTACTGCTTCTTGTTGCTTGAATTTTTATGTTGAAAGAAACATGTTTAGCTACTTCAGGAAAAGCCACCAACCTGTTTCACACCTGGTGGATTTAAAGTCATGGGTGTTTGGGTTAAGTCGAATGGGGCAGATTGTCCAGTTTCATCAGTTTACAAATAGTTGGTTCACCAAACATATTTTTGCTGTCATTTAATTTCATTTACTTTAATTCATATCATGGTTTTCCGAATGAGTGATATTCTTTCCCATATTGCCTCATGTATGAAGGATTTGTTTTCATAACACAAAAATTAATTAATGTCTAAATTTTTTCTTTTTTTTAACTTTTTTCTTTTCACCCAAGATGGCCTTGATTGGGGCATGTTATTTGCCTGTGCTGTGTCAGTCACACACACACAAAAAAATAATAATTGGTGATTTAGTAATTTTTTTCTTAACAAAGCTATTAGGGATAACGGAATTCATTAATATGCAGTTGGTTAAGGTGCATCAGTTTACTCTTGGAAAGTTCTAGAAAGCATGTTTCTCAAAGTGGAGTAAAGAAAAACTCACCTGTTAACATGATAGTCATGTATCATATGAAAATTGTGAAAGATGAAAAACAATGTAGATCACTTTGTGAATACAGTAACCCCACGCCACCAAAAACAAGTGTAATATGAAACACACATGGTGTGGCGTTAGGAAACAAAGAAAGGATTGATGGACAGCATAGTCTTCCCAACCTTTGCTTATGTTAATGAAACAGACTTCAAGATTTTAGGCTTTGAAAAAGAGCTGTTTCAGAGGAGAATGTGGTATGACTAGATGGAATGAAGAAAGAGATGAGATGGATGTATGAGAGAGTTGGTATGGCAGGGAATGAACTGTATAGTGGTAAAGTGGGTCAAATGTAATACTTTAAGGTAGGATGCGTATGTGGAAAGGATGCAAGATGGGGAGTTTACACTTGAGTGTATGATAGTACAATTTAAAGGGTTGACGTGAGAGGAAGACCATCTGTGACATGGGGAAATAGAGTGGAAGAGAAATGGTAGAAGAATGAGTGGAAAGGTGTATGCGAGGGAAGCATATAAGGACAAGGATAAATGGAGACTTTCGTCGTGGCCACCCCCTCGATAGGAGTTCCCAGAGGGAACAGGAATCAAAGATGTACATAGGTAGATAGAAGGTAGTTGTGAAAACAAATTTTGCTGATTTTAGTTAAACTGTATACAATGTAAAGAGTTAAGCCAAGGACTGTGACTTGTGGCACCCCACTAGTTTCCCTTAGAGATTGCCCCCCCCCCCCCTCTCTCTCTCTCTCTCTCTCTCTCTCTCTCTCTCTCTCTCTCTCTCTCTTTTAAGCCAGTATGTTATCCATATGCATATTTCATTATTGATACCACAAGCTTGTATTTTATGGAAAAATCTTTCATGGGGAAGTAGTCAAAGGCCTTTTGGAAGTCAAACCCTTTCATTGCAGAGTAATAAACTGAGGCTCCTTCCAGCAGTTTTGAATTTCTTAAAAAAAATAAGTCCTCTGAAATGATGCTGAATAACACATAGGAGAAAGTAGTGTGTAAATGAATTGGAAGCCTCCTTAGTTTTGATAATGTTGCATGGAAGTTAGATGTTGCAGGGTAGGCAGGGAAATTTTTGTATGTGCACTAACTCATGATAAGTTCCAGTGATAAATGTTTCTCTCCTAGAGTTTCTAATTTTGACTTAGTCATCTGAGTCAAGTCCTCTTCATACAAACCATTAGACTTTTCACCTGTCCTTACATCATCAGAGCATTTCTTGTAATTTTCCAGTAATCAGATAGTTTTTCCAGAATTAAAGAGAGAAATTGTTAGCTGCTCCTAATAATTAGCTGATGATATGTAGCAGCTAATATAGCAAAAACAGTGAGCTACATTGGAATCGGTGATGGAACTTTGAACAAGTATATTTGCATAAAAGCTATGGAGGAAAAACATTGTTGTCCCATTAGCCTATCTATTCTTTGTTTTGATCAATAGTTGACATCTTATAGAGTCTTGGAATAGTTGAATAGAGAGAGCTATCTGGACTTTGCATGCCTCAAGAACATGGTGAATTTGCATGCTTTTTTTTTTTATCTGAAACTTTGGTTTTTCTCATGTAATTGGGTCCTTAGTGCAGAATTCTTGACAGCCAGTGTCTTTCAGTAGTGGATGTCTCAATATATGGTAATTTAGTTTGTGTTTACTGATTATCCAAGTGCCTTTATCAACAGGTCAGATTAGCATTTCTCCTCACAGCTCATACTTTGTCCTACAGTAGTACCCAAGGATTATTCTGATATTCGAGCTGATATTAACATGTTTACAGATGTGATAGTATGTGAAATTGTAGTTATACAAAATATTTTCATGTAGTGTGTGTGTTTGTGTGTATATATATATATATATATATATATATATATATATATATATATAAAATATGTATATATTTATTATTATTATTTATTTATTTTTTATTTATTGTACATGATCACTGTTTCCCGTGTCAGCGAGGTAGCGCCAGGAAACAGACGAAGAAAGCCCCATCCCCCACATACACACATATATACATGCACATATTTGCATAGTACATATATATATATACATACCAACATATACATACTTACATACATGCACATACACATGCATATACACATGTACATATTCACACTTGCTCACCCCCATCCACTCGATGCCACCCTGCCCCACGGGAATTAGCATCATCACTCCCCATGCCGGCCAGGTAGTGCCAAGAGACAGATGAAGTGGCCACATTTGCTCACACTCAGTCTCTAGCTGTCATGTGTAATGCACTGAAACCATAGCTCCCTTTCCACATCCAGGCCCCACAGAC